>JAGXEW010000513.1:70000-93371 GCA_030684275.1 Acipenser oxyrinchus oxyrinchus
AATCCTTTAGACTGGGGATGCTTTGTGTTCAAACTCCCTATTCTAATGAGATTTTTCTCCTGCTAGGCAACTGCTGCTGACAACAGCATCTGGAAAATTGTGTTCCATCTCCCAGCAAATAGAAAGACAACTATGACTGTTGCTCAGGCCATGACAAATGGCTATGGCATAAACACAACACCAACTCGAATTCTGGTTAGAGCTGCATACAACTCCACAGAAAGCCAGCCTCAGGGGTAAGTAGTCTAGGCTTCATTGTTCTCTAGTACAGTATATCCAGACTATGAAGGTAGACAAGTCTTGCTTTTGTTTTAGTAAAAGTCCCCTCCTCTCTAACAGATCCAAACTGTACCAATGGCTGTGCTAAGATCAACCACCTTTTATAAGCAAAGATGGATGGTCATGATGGTGGACACTGCAGTTACATGTCCTACTGGTGAGTAAGCTTATGGAGGGCAACGGTGCTCAAGAACTGTTCTAGGTTGAAGTGTGAATTTTCTATACCAAGTCTATGGTGTTCCTTTCTGTCAGATGGAACAGCCTTCACAGAACAGATGATTACATGGAATGTTCCCCGTGTTCTACCTCCTCTTGTTCCAACACCACAAATTACTACCCTTGATGTTCAAATGGGAGTTGATGGCCGCAAGCTTGACCCTGCAACGATTCATAATAGAGATTATAAACTGGATGTCGGTCCCCAGCTAATCACTGTAAAAATTCCTGTGGGAGCTGATGGTGGATATTACAAGGTATGTAGAAGTTCAACATCTTCTAAATCCTTCTCATTTTAAAGCTTTCCTCCTAAGATGCTTCTGTGCTTTCAGAGCCATGTATTGGACAACACCTATGTGATCTCTTACTCTATTGAACCAATGCTGGAGCATACCTGGCAAGATGGGCCTGAGAAGACCAAGTACACAGTACTTCATCCAATAACCACTCCTTTCATGCCTCGGCCACCAGTTGTCACAAACAGTATGTAGAACTTGTCCACATGCAGTAAATCAAAGGGATTTGTTGCAGTGCTCCACTTCATATCCTTCATATTTTAACTGCATGCTTTAATTTCAGACACTGTTCCTAAAGCCAGAGTGTTCAATGTGACCCTGGGGACATTCCTGCCTGATGTGGAGCTGGTCAAAATTATAGTTGGACCAGAGACGTTAACTGTGCCAGAAGCCAACCTAAAAGGTTATAATGTCCAGGAGCATGTCTTTCCCAATGGATCCAAGACCTACACTCTCCAGGTGCCATTTGAGGACCCCAATGTGAAGCAAAAGGTAACATCCCACCTGTTCAACCATCCAATTGCCCTTTGAAAACACTTGCTTCCTGTGGACGTGTTGCTTGCTGTCTGACTTTGGGTTTAATCCTACAAACCCTTGCTTTTCTTTCAGGTAACTCCTCCAGACACCAGAACCTACATTCTGCCCCTGACCTACTTGCTGAATATAGTGCCAGAGAATACACCCTTTACTCATCCTGCTGTAGTTGAAGCCATTCTCAAAGACATCAGTAAGTGCCTGACTATTTGTGGTCTACAACTACCCTTTTCTAACCAATCCAGTCCATTGCCATGACAACTGCTCTTCCTCTTGCAGTTCCACCTACAGTAACTGGCTACTGTGATGGTGCTGCATTCTATACCATGGTAACATATGGCAACATGGGTCGCAACTGGATTCCTTTTGTGGGCTCAAGAGAACTTGGTGGAAGTCTGCTTGCCCTGTACAAGTATAATGCCAACTCTACCAATTTCTGGATGACTGTGCCATACAATTCAGTTGATGCCACATATGAAGTAAGTGATGGAACTTTTAAAATGTGTTTTTAGCTGTTTTGGGTTCAACACATTGCTGACCTGATGTATTGTCTCTGTAGGTGATCAGTTCTTCAGGCATCAGAAGCAGGCTTGACTTGACCTTGAAGGATATTGAGACCATGGTTGTGGTGGCTGACTTCTCTCTGTCCTGCAGTTTCCCTACAAAGATGATTGGTAACTCTCCTGCAGACCAAGCATTCTTTATAATAGCTGCTTTTGAGATTAGCCAAAGGTTGCATGAAGTGGTATTGAAGCTATAATCTGTTTCCTTAACCTGGATCCAAATGCTGTGTTTCAGATTGCTTCACCAATGGAACTATGGCAGCTCTTGCTGTGAAAGTGGAATCTGTTCCCAGCTTGTCTCCAAGTCAACTAACTCTAAGGGATCCGAGTTGCCGGCCTCTTCAGTCTGATGCTATCAATGCGGTTTTCTACTTCAATGTCAACTCCTGTGGAACAACTAGAAGGGTTAGTATTGACACATTTTAAAACCATATTTTGAGGAGGTTCAACATATTGACAAGTTGGCCACAACACCCCTGGATCAATCTGAGGAGCCATGGTGACCTGGTGTTTCTATCAGCTGAATTACTTGCATGAACTGTGGACATCTGAAGGATGCCACCTTTGTATTGAACTGCTTGTCCAGTTGAAAAGGTGCTGTGACACATGACATGACTCTTGGTTATGGCATTGCATGTGCTGCCTATAGACCTTTTGGGTCAATGGCAGTGAACTGGAAGGAGCGTACTAACTGGGGATGATCCCGTGGTTAGTACGTAGGATGGGACTAAACTAGTACATGAGTTAATACCAATTGCAGCTCAAGAGTCGCCAGCTGTGTATTCAAATGTGTATTTGCAACAAATCCAAAATAACTGCTGTTGCCCTCCTAGAGGTTACTAAAACAATACCAAATTAGTCTAGCAGTTTCTGTAGACAGACTTGTGGTATCATACTAACTGGAACAAACATGAGTACCCAAAAGTGTTCAATTATGAAATTGCAATATTCATAACCAATGCTTTTATTTTTAAATTGTGAAATTGTGTACTAAGTTAGTACACAGCTGGGGATGATCCTGAGTACCATATTAGCTAGTCTGCAACTTGGTATGCAGCTCCATACTAAATCTACAAGTTCATTGCAACCTGAGCCTTTGTGATTTCTCTTC
Source organism: Acipenser oxyrinchus oxyrinchus (assembly GCA_030684275.1). Classification (NCBI taxonomy): domain Eukaryota; kingdom Metazoa; phylum Chordata; class Actinopteri; order Acipenseriformes; family Acipenseridae; genus Acipenser; species Acipenser oxyrinchus. The sequence goes on from JAGXEW010000513.1 coordinate 73,000, forward strand.
CAGTTTGACAACAACCTCCTGACTTATGAGAATGAAGTGCTGTTCACATCTTACCGGTAAGGATTGCAATCAAATTGAGTATCCTTGTGGTTGAGGCTGAAACTCTCCTAACCCCATCTCCTCTTTCCAGGTTGAGAGTTGCCTGTCACTATCTGGTCAATGACACCAAGGTAGTACAGTTCTTGTACCAGAATAATCCTGCACCTGTAGTCCAGCCTGGCTTGGGGGACCTTGCGGTCATCATGCGGCTTGCATTGGGTATGACTTGGCAATTGAAATAATATAGATGCTCTAGTAGTGTGTTTCCACCTATAAAATTCTCCCTTGTGTCTCTGCAGATTCAACCTACAACGACTTCTATGGAGCTCGGGATTACCCTGTTGTGAAGTACTTGCGAAGACCCTTGTATTTTGAGGTAGAGCTCCTGTACAGCAGGGATCCACAGGCTGAATTGTTTTTGGAGAACTGCTGGGCAACCTATTCTGCTGACATGAATAGCTCTCCAAAGTGGGATGTTGTTGTGGACAGGTAAGATGCTGGAATATGATATTGCTGCTACAAAACCTAGGAATTGGAGTTGTGGCTGATGTGCTCCTGACCTGCTTTCTCTTTGTAGCTGTGAGAACTCTGCAGATGAGTACTTGACCATCTTTCACCCAGTCTCCAGCAATGCAAGAGTGCTGTTCCCTTCCCATCTGAAGAGGTTTGAAGTGAAAATGTTTTCCTTCACAAGCGGCCAGGATGCACTGAAAGGACAGGTAAAGTGGAGTGTTGGGATGGGGGTCTTGTACCACAATGCATGGTTTGGATTGCTTTGCAAGCAGCAAATAGTCACTGTGCTCAAATCTTTAGTGAGTTGGAATGAAAACATAACTGCACTTCTGCAAGAAACACTTACTATGATGCAATATTTTTGTAAAGAGGTTTTCAATTCAGTAATCCTCATTGGATGATGGTACTGCCTGATGTATTGATGCAAGTTTTGCCTGACAAGGTGTACTGTCTTTTCAGATTTACTTCCACTGCAGTGTTGTGATATGTGATTCAAACCGGCCATCAGACAGCCTCTGTAGCAGACGGTGCATTCCAGGAAAACAGAGGCTTGGTAAGAGCTCTGTCTGTTGGGGGGGTAAATTTTGCATGCATTTCTTTGTCCAGTTTGTTTTGATGGACTCCTCCTAATTCCTCCTGCAGGTCGCAGTGCTGAAGGGATGGATGGTGGTGTAGTAAAGGCGTTTGTGTCTTCTGGCCCAATTGAGCTGAAGAGAGATGGATCCCTTCGCTTTATGTCTAGAAGCGGTAATATGTATGATGTGAACACAATTGCAGTTCAAGTAAAATATAACTTTCTTTTATATTCCACTAACTATTTCTTTCTTCTCTTGCAGCACAAGTCAATGTGTGGTTCCCTTCTGGGAGCTGCAATGGGTGCGTGTTCAGTGGTTGTCTTTGTAGTTGGAGTTGTATATTTTTGGAAAATGCCAAAAAGTGTGTATTGATAAATAAAAATCTTGCTTGTAAAGGCTGTTTGGATTGTGTTGTGTGTGGTTTTTTTTTTTTGTGGTGCTTGACTAATTCTACATAGGTTATATATTGGTGTGTGTCAGAATGGCCATGTTAATGGGATTCTCTCATCCTTGCTGCATTTAATGCTTTGCTTGTTTCCTGATCAGGCCATTCTCAATATGGTGTGTTACTCAAGGACCCTTCACTAATTCATTGTGAACCCAGGGGCAAAGACTTTCCTCCATTGAGCTGTAACCCTATTTTTATATTGAACAGTAACAGGGCAATTACTATACCTTCAGTTATTTAGCATGATGATAGTTAAGGAAGACACCACCCCCCTTCATTTGGCCCTTTTATTAAATATGTATTAGGTATCAATTTTCATATAGAAATTCTATTTCAGTATACAATTATGTATTGTCATGAACCAGGCTTCAACAAGAAACAAACTAGAGCCCTGCTTCACTGATTTATGAATATATGTTTAACTGAATTATTTTGAAGCCTCCTGTGTAATAGTAATGCATGAGTGGGGTGTCGTGTTGAAATGTTTTAAACTAACTTCATTTGAAAACAAAAGCTGGTGCAAAGTTAACCACCAAAGCCAGGCCTGTCCACTTTCCCTTATGTTGGGCCCTTCTCCCTGACAGATTCTCTTGTCTCTTTTAAATTTACGTTGTGGTGGCTTCATAAATGATTTTCCCGCTTGTTAGTTTTTGTAAGCTAGATATCCTCTACATTACGACTCATCATCCAGTCACTGTGCTTCACATCACTTCCAGCTCTTAACTTCGAGAATAATTCCAGGTGTGTAAACTTCCCAATCTTCACAATACAATAAGCTTTTATTTACTTACATCAATAATAAAACTAGTGGAAAATCCTTCCAACACAGCAATATGTTCCACACCAGAAACTCCATTCAAAAGCAGAAACTAATTGTCTTCAGTTGAACTGTATTTGCTGTGCCTCCTCCTCACTGTGTTCTTTATTTTTATTGTTTACTTTCCACACTGAATTCTATAATTCATTAGCTATAAAGAAAACTACCACTGTACATTGTGGTGGCTGTCACTCTGAGTGCTCTTTGAAACAGACTGAGTTTGTATTTATATTCATGTTGGTTTAATCAGAGATGACTATCGGCGGCCCGTCTGTAGTACTACCGGAGATTTTAATTGCACAGTTTGTACCGCTCTGTGCAGCGCCGTCCCGTTTGTAACACGATACATGAACTGCATTCTGCTAAACAAAACATCACAACAGCAGCAGCAGCGCCATCTACTGGACAAAACCCAGACATGCACGTTGAAACAATGATCCAGTTCAATATCTACAAAGCCTAAACAAGAAACTATTAGCGAAGCCCCGAAAAAGAAAATATTATACAAAAATGTTTAATTGTTAATCTAACCATTTTTAGTTACTGTGGAACTACTTCTCTCAGTGGAAGGTGACACAAAAATTATTAAAATAAAGTTTAAAGTCTTCTTTATTTACCAACAACAACACACTCATAGCCCCATTTAATAATAGCAATAATACACTCCAGGGTCTGTGTGTTATCATGAGATATATCACCACTTCCTGGGCGGTTGAAGAACTCGACTTCGTCTAGTGCCTCCCAACGCACCCAAGGCGTGGTGATATTACCTCATGATAACACACACACCCTGTCGTGTATTACTGCTTCATTAATGTAGTCATTAGGTTTATATGTCACATTCCTTTGTTGTCACTGTATTGATTTAGATATTCGGGTTGGATACCTCGGAAGCCAGCGGAACTCCAGCGTTTCCCCGACAACCACTGATAACCACTCCCGTGATGATCGGCGCTGCCATGACAACCCATGACATCACCCGCACAAGTTACAACACGTCGAGTCATTTTTGTAGCTCAGTATTAACGTGTTATTGTTTTCACAAAATAACATCAATAAGATTATCAGATCACCTGCTAGTGTGTACTAAACAAAACCTCAAATATCACTGAATTGATACAGAGACAAGCCGTGGCACCAGCAAGGGGTTAAAATGAAATTAATAAATAAATTACGACATGAAAGAAAAATACATGTGGGTATATTTTAATCAAAAATCCATGCATCCATAATTCTGATTATAATCTCACAGCTAATTCTTTACAAATGATCAATTTCTATATTTCTCGGAGTGCTAATGTGGTGTTATAGTTTAACATATTAATGGATTTTAGAAATCATCTATGCTAGTCTGTCCCTCAAACAGTTTTAAATATAATTTAGATTTAAATGGCAGGTAGTATATAAATCAATTTCTAAAACAGGTCGCATTTTGTAATTTAAATAGGCCTACGTATGAGCTACCAAAACGTATTTTTGTTTCATGTCGTTATTAATGTATTTACTTATTTATTTGGTTAAACTTTAATCCATCCTTACATTTTAACTTCTTGAAGTTACCACAGCGTGTCTATGTATGAATTACTGAAGAGTAATATTTGTGATTTGATTACTCTAGCAGATGAACTGATAATGTATGGATGTTATTTTGTGAAAACAATACAATATTAAAAAAAGAAATACTACAACATTTAATAAATAAATAAATTATACACCAAACTGTAGCACATTTGTTAAGTCTTAATATCATAACAAATATACTTATTATAAATATGTAACTCCTTTTATTTGTTGGAAAACTGTCTGGAACTGAAGTAAAGTATTTTTTAATACAGTGCTATTTGAGTATTTAAAATATGGTTATCTTCAAAATTAAAATGCCAGCAACGGTGTGTTAATTAAACGAAGCGCCTAACGCCGCTCGGAACGTTCGCATTTTTAAATCCTAACGGTCTCTGCTCAGCTGAGTGGAATGTTCACGAGCCGGTTGCCTAGCAGCGTCTCCCCCTCCTTCTCTGCACATTGCTAAGGGGGCTAAAACCAATTCCAAAATGTTTTTCCAATATTATAACAGCAAAGAGAACATTCAAAGAGGAGGTTAAATGTCTAAGAGATACAAATGGCAAAATCATAGACGAAGAAAAAAAAATAGCAAATATATTAAATGATTACTTTTCACAAGTTTTTACAAAGGAGGATACGGACAACATGCCCCACATGTTGACCTGTATTTTAAATAACTTTAGCATAACAGAGGCAGAAGTGTTAAAGGGACTAGGAGCTCTTAAAATAAACAAATCCCCTGGGCTGGATAAGATCCTCCCAATAGTACTCAAAGAAATGAAAGAAGTTATTTACAAACCGCTAACCAAGATCATGCAACAGTCTCGTGACACAGGGGTTGTACCTACAGACTGGAAAATTGCAAACGTAATACCGATCCACAAAAAGGGAGACAAAACCGAACCAGGTAACTACAGACCAATAAGCCTGACTTCTATTATATGTAAACTTATGGAAACAATAATAAGATCCAAAATGGAAAATGACCTATATGGTAACAATATCCTGGGAGACAGTCAGCATGGTTTTAGGAAAGGGAGATCGTGTCTAACTAACCTGCTTGATTTTTTTGAGGATGCAACATCGACAATGGATAATTGCAAAGCATATGACATGGTTTATTTAGATTTCCAGAAAGCTTTTGACAAAGTCCCGCATAACAGATTAATTCTCAAACTGAACGCAGTAGGGATTCAAGGAAATGCATGCACATGGATTAGGGAGTGGTTAACATGTAGAAAACAGAAAGTACTGATTAGAGGAGAAACCTCAAAATGGAGTGAGGTAACCAGTGGTGTACCACAGGGATCAGTATTATGTCCTCTGCTATTCCTAATCTATATTAAAGTGAAATAAACCAGTCCAAAACGAGACATTGATGCTAATAGTTTTATTGCTGAAAAAGCTTTACAGAAAGAGAGAGGCTTTTACCCAGTTTCATGTAACAGCAGAGAGTGTTGTTTTGGCAGGACAGCATTTATACTGGTCAACAGTTTGAGCATTTGTTGTCATGAATGCAAATAAAGAGATTTTAAAATAATTGAGAGATGAAGAAAATCTCTATATAAACACAATGTTTTTGTCAGGCTGTGAACAAGGCCTGTCACGGGACACTTGTGACATCACAGGGTGGCTGTGAGGAGCTGGGAGAAGAAAGGAGTCTACTGGTCAAACCTGACTCGGTGCAGTGATTATGAGCTGGGGCAAATCAATCAAGCACGCTCTCCAAGTAACGCTTTGTATATGTGCCCATGTGCAGCTGTGTTTCTATTCAAACATGTGTGAGCATGTGATCTCACTGAGAATCTGAGACTACATGTTAAATAAGGACACCTTTCCATACAATGTAAAGACCTGCTTCATGAGAGGCAGGGAATCACCCAATAGAAAAATAATGTTGTCTCTGTTATATATCCTTGAAGAGATTGACCAAATGCACAACAGGGAGCAGCTGTTTTAAACAAACTGGGAATGGCCTGATAGAAATAAGTATGGGTGCTGTAGCTGTGTGTGGGGAGAGGGACCACAACAGAAAGGTTACAGCCATGCTATAAAAGAAGGTTGCTGGTGTGTTTAAGCTTTGCTTGCAGGTCTGCTGTCAGGTAAACTCCAGCACTGTGACCCCTGGGCACTGCTGCATCTCAGTAGTGCTGGCATCGCCTGCAGCAGTAGGTACGCCAGTCTGAAACCAATTGAAGACATTATCAGCAACCTGGGCAGAAAAGCTATTGTTCTGATCCATACCCTACAGAGCATTGCACAGCTAGGTAATGAGACTGTGGGGTGGTAATGGTCAGCATTGTCTAATAATATAGACAATCAGTGTCACACTGAGCTGCAGAATTGAACTCCCTCCCATGTGTAGATAGCATCCTCCACACTCTTTGTATTGCACTCATTTGAATTACACATTTGATTAAAGCTTTGTGTAATTCAGCATGCAATTTCACAATCCCAAAGGGTATGGAATCAACTGCTAAACTGTGGAGCCACCACAACCTCGCAAAACAATCCTATCAATAAAAGACACAGAAACCCTCTATACTAGTTCAAATGCCAAACATTTTTCTGAGGTTTTATTCAGAGCAATCCTAGATCAAAGCTCCTCTGTTTTGACCCCTGCTTTTATATTTTGTTTCACTGAAATGACAAAAGTTCCACAGGAGATTGAGGTCAGTGGACCCTTCTTCTCAACTCAAAGCCAACCCTGACATACTGACCTCCCACTACTGTACGCACCCCATAAAACAGCAGCAATCCCATTCATCAGATCTCCTGGGATTATTTGTGGAGTTGGTTACTCTGACATGAGATTTTATACATGTAATAAGTTTAAGCATACATTTCTTGATTGCAGGAGACAGGTTAGACTTTCCTCTTTCCAATAAGTTACGAATGACCTCAAATCGATCAATAGTTTGAGACAATGCCGTTGAAAGATGAATCATAAACTCGTCTTGATATTTCCAGTTGAAGGATTATGATGGATGGCATCTGTTATAAAACTTATTCCAACAATTCTGTGTCTCTCTTGGAGTTCCATCCATATTTGACCTGGTCGACCACATGTTCTAAACTGATATGGAATGACATTTGGTTTTCTATTTCAAATTGTTCTAATATATCCCACAATTACCATAGTAGCATCTGTACCTTACTGTGAAAGATACAAGCTATATATTGAGTTCAGTCCATTTGAAGTCACTGCAGTGGCTGCTTTATACAAGAATGGGGCCTCAGTAGTGTATTAGAGAGCTATATATTTCAAAGGAGTGGATCTCTATCTATTTGTACATTTCTATTATTGGCAAAATCCAAAGCCAGTGCTCCTTCTTTATATACCCTCCCACAGTATACAGAACACCTCACTATGTGAGTATGTATTAAATAAAGATGTCATTTCTTATTAAGAGCAGCTCATTCATACTATTATACAATAATACCCCATTCCATATTCTCAACATCAGCTGTAGGAGGCCCCATTGTTAACATGTATTCATTTCTTGTGAAGCGCACAGTACATGCGTATTGTATTGTAATGTACAGTCACATTCTAGCACTCTTGTAGCACACAGACTCCTTCCTTGTGTTACAGACATTTGAGGCTTTTGGTCTGGGTGGCACACACACACACCCTCAGTGCTGTCAGCTCTATCGTAGGGAGCAGTCTCTCCTCCTGGATGTGTTGCCTCAGTCTCGGGACGCTCTCTCTCACACACACACACACACACAATCAGTGCTGTCAGCTCTGTCGTAGGGAGCATTCTCTCCTCCTGGATGTGTTGCCTCAGTCTCGGGACACTCTCTCTCTCTCTCACACACACACACACACACACACACAATCTAAAATTTTAAAAAATAAGATACTACAGATTGGGTTCAGTGCAGGATTAAATACAGTAAAATAGGGAGCAGATAAGTGCAAGTTAAAGTGCATTAAAGGCAGAGTGCTATATTTTCCAGAAGGGAAGAGTTGAGTTTTACAGGTCCTATCTGAAGAGGTGTGTCTTGAGGAGGTGCCGGAAGGTGGTCAGGGACTGGGCAGTCCTGACATCCGTAGGAAGGTCGCTCCTCCACTGCGGGGCGAGGGTGGAATCTGCAGTATCAGTAGTGTATGTACTAATATTAGTTACTATGAAAGACACTAAACCAGAGTTTAAAACATTAGTTATTTAAACCAAAACCAGTGTATAAAGTGTTTCTGTGAGACAAATATAACACGAATGCACCGGGATTTGAACTCAACTCGCTGGATTCAGAGTGCTCGTCATTACACCCTGGAACCATCCATACAGGTCCCCCATTGCAGGGACTCTCATCAATGTTTCATCAAAACACAAAACAGCACAAACTGCACTACACTCTGTGACCACAAGAGGGAGAGAGAGAGAGTAATAAAATGATGCTCTTTAATCCAGAGCAGTGGTTCTTAACCTGGGGTCCTCAGAGACAGTCCAGGGGGTCCACAGGAAAAAAACTGGAAACTTTTCACTTAGCATTAGCAATGTGCAAAATCAAAATGATTGCTTCTTGAATGGATTTGATTTCACAAAGTTTATGATGGATCTGTTAACCTGCAGGTCTGATTTTAATATTTTACAACTAATATTTATTTATACTGTGTAACAAAGCTACATAATCACAGCTGTGTCTAAGATGAATTGTTTGAGAGAAGGGAGAAGAGAGAGAAATAGCTTTGTTTGTACAAACTCAACACAAAGAAAACTAGAAGCTATTTTTTTCTTTTTGATTGCCAAAGAAAACTTGTTGTTTTCTGAAAGGCAAAGAAACTGCATCAGCTGAAAATGAGTTTAAATTTAAGAGCACTGCTTGGCTAGAAGTGGCTGCTGTGCCAAGGAAGACAATTTGCATAGAAAAGACACTTTGCATTGGCAGCACATGCTTCAGTGCTCTGGGAGTGTTTATAGCCCTGTGAGTTTAACACTTCATGATTGAGAGCTGCCCTTCATGGCAACAGAATCCACAACAACAATGTCTTTTATCAGCATCTTCATCTGGGCACTTGTCATCTGCACTCAGGGTAAGAATCATTTAGAAAAATGCATTTACAAAAAATATCTGTTTGTTGGATAATTTACAAAAGTGTCAAAAGTAAAACAGGCAAAAAAAAACAAAAGAAAAAGTCTTGCCATTTAATGTGTTTTCAAAATTAATTCAATCATTACTAATTTTTTTTATATGGTTATTTATTATTTTCAGAATCCAGTGGACAGTATACTGTGACTCAGTCTCCAGCAGTGAAATCTGTTCTCCCAGGAGACAAAGTCGCTCTCAGCTGTAAAGTCAGCACCGCAGTGTACAATGATGGCGATGATGACTGCCTAGCCTGGTACCAACAGAAACCTGGAGAAGCTCCCAAACTCCTGATCTATTACGCAAGTACCCTTCAGTCTGGGATCCCAACTCGTTTCAGTGGCAGTGGATCTGGGACTGACTTCACTCTGACCATCAGTGGAGTCCAGGCTGAAGATGCAGGAGATTACTACTGTCAGAGCCACCACAGTGGCAATGTGTTCACACAGTGCTACACACCCGTACAAAAACCTCCCTCAGCAGGACTGCAGGTGAACATTGTTCATTTTCTGATACTTAAATACAAGCTGAAAATAAAGTAAAGCAAACATTTTGCTTCTCTTTCAGTAAATGTATATATAAATAAATAAATTGCATATTTAACTTCAAATTGTATTATTTACTTTTTTTCATTTGACTCTTTTAATGATTCCACTTCATCAGCAACACATTCTATATACAAACAGAATAATGTTTATTTTTTAAAACAATTGCACTGTATGCATATTGAGATTGATTTATTTATGATCCACTGGACAACATATTAAAAAAGAAGTACAGCAAACAGCAAAGCCCAGTATTGCAGTGATGTGTAGTTACACTTTCTGTCTCTGTGGAGTCCAGCTGGATATTTTACATGGTGTCAATCTGATGTGTTTTAATGTATTTTGAAAACTAATATTAAGAAATAAATTAATAACATTGAACTTTAAAATATTGTTAAGATGAAAATCAAGACACAAATTACTGTTAATTACAATGAACAAACCATGTCTTCTTTTGAAATAGAATTTTACACTTTATTCTTAATTACTGAAATAAATGTTAATATTGATATACCTCAGGTTATAACTTATTATAATAAAAAATAATGTGTCTAAATTTAAATAAAAATAAATAAATGAGGAATTCATACATTTCTGAGTGAATTCTTTTTTTTTTTTATTAAGGAGCAGCACATCAGCGTTATTGAAGGCAGTTTATTCTTCATTGTCTTGCCTCCTGTGTCATCCTTGTTACCCACCTGGTCTCCTTCATTCCTTATGTGTGCAGCAGCTCCCTGGCACACATGTCTCAACACTTATGGGCCAGTTCATTCTGAACAGGCAGATTTCTAATGCCCCTCCTAGACAGCAGGAAAGCACTGAGAGGCTAAACATAAAACTACAGGAAGGATAATCTAACTGTACTGTGAGTCACCCAACCCTATCAAGTCCCAGCTGTGTTCACAGCTGAGATCTCATAGAACTGTCTGTGACACTTATTGAAACAGAAGTGCAGCGCTTAAAACACATATACAAATAGAACTAATCCACTCTTCTATTAAACTGTGAACTTAGTGTTTGATTGAATCCCTCTCTGTGTTTGTATAGCCTGGAAACAGGCATCAGTGTCCTGCCAAGCTGCACACACTGCTATCATTCACACTGACCACAAGAGGGAGCCAGAGCACCACTGCTGTCTATAATAACACAGTAATAAGACAATGGAAATAGGCAGCAGTTACCTCCCCAGTCAGCCCAGTTCTCTCATTGTTAACACAAGGCTCCTCTCACCCAGTCATCTAAACACTACAGTGTGGTCTGTGTCTGTATATGGGAGATACTGAAATTGAAGAAGGAATCTATGAAAAAGACCAAGGAGTTTAAGTTGACTCAGAAATGTCTTCATCTGGACAATGTGGGGAAGCTATAAAAAAGGCCAACAAGATGCTTGAATATATAGTGAAAAGTGTTGAATTTAAATCAAGGGAAGTAATGTTAAAACTTTACAATGCATTAGTAAGATCTCATCTAGAATATTGTGTTCACTTCTGATCACCTCGCTACAAAAAGGATATTGTTGCTCTAGAAGGAGTGCAAAGAAGAGTGACCATAATTATTCTGGGTTTAAAAGGCATGTCGCATGCAGATAGGCTTAAAGAATTGAATCTATTCAATTCATATATATATATATATATATATATATATATATATATATATATATATATATATATATATATATATATATCATAACACGACTAAAACTTACCTAACTTTTAACGAGCTATAGGTATTATTTGATCGTTCCGTTTCCATTGGCTCTTCTAGTAGTCGTAAGTTTGCACAGTGGTAACCTCCAGCACGGCATGCTCCTGGTTTATTTTCCTTAATGTTTCCATTACCGAGTATTCTAAAGAACATATTCCGTTTTCAAGCCTGAGTAATCCTGCAAATATGTGAAAGAACCGGAAATAAAAGACAGAACATCGCAAATGTTGAATCTTGAAATCCTCATCACATGTCTCATTAGGAAAATTAAAGACAGCCATGCGTATTGCTGTTCTATTTTATTTAACAACAAGAACAAAAAACAGTTCTGTGTTTTCATTATAGCACAACAGTGCGTATTTGCCTATAGTAAAATAACATTTTCACATGAATATCCCTGAGTACTTGCTGGTATATTAAAGATACCAAAGCTTCCTCTGCCAGTGCCTTTTTTAGGAGAAGTGTTTTCTTTCAGTGCATTGCTGGCTTTGTTAAGCAGCTCGTCTGTTATCTTAAAGGGCTCCACGTCGGTGGTCATCTCTCTGCAAAGATGGGTTCGCTTCGCAGAGGCAACATATGTGCAACACAGAATAAGAGACATAAAGCTGGATAGCTTGAGATGAGAAGAGCTGGACATAAAACACTCTGAACTATTATTGAAATCCGTTGGAGTTTCCCCGCGCATGTTCACATCTTGCCGACTACGTGCCCCTTTTTAATGTCTTGTTGTTAATTCTTAAAGGTCTGTTAAGATTAAAGGCAACAATCATTACTTGCTGTGCTTGAAATTTCTTCAAAACTAGTATTTGTATAACTATTTTCACTATCTCATGCAAGGAAGTGTTAATATGACTTTATTACCCAACTGTGTCAATGAAGACTGGTCAACAGTAATTTCGGAGTCACTTTAATTTATTGTGCAGTGTCAAATGAAATACAATAAATATCTGTTTGTCGCTATACAATCAATATGTTGTGTAGGCTAAATTGTATACATAAATGTCCGGAAACATTCAAATCCAAACACGTTAAAAATGAAATAGAGTGGAATAGAAACAAAGACGGCTTTGACCTCGACGTGATTTGAACACGCAACCTTCTGATCTGGAGTCAGACGCGCTACCGTTGCGCCACGAAGTCCTGGCGTAGTGCAAGTTTGTTATGCAATGCTAGAGTGCACAGCACGCATGCCAAACACATGCTAATGCCGACGCTGATACTAGGAAAACACTCGGTATCACCAGGGTCATGGGAAACAGCCGACTCAATACGTGTTCGTGTCCAGCAGGGCTATGAAGTTGTCGGAAGTGTGTTTGATTCTCAGCTTTAAAAGTAAAGAAAACATAAAACAATGCGATTTGCTTTTATAATGTTCATTATTTGAAACGTGGCCATAAACACAGTTGTACTGGCTGGGAATCGTCTCGGGTCAATTACTTGGAAAGCAGCTATGCTGACCAATATATCACCAACGGGGGAAAGCTGGCAGTACTGAGTGACACAGAAGACGGATTCTCTCAGCGCGTCTCCTCTGAATGCGCACTGGCACAAAGGGGCTTTGCTCATCTAATGACGTGGCAGAATGCAATAATGTATTGGGTTAATTTACCATCAAAACAAACATAAATACATGTGTATGTATTTGGCACAAGTGACCATATGCCCGTGTGTATTTATTTATTTTCCGCGCGTATTAATTAGTATTGTGTGAATATTTTATTTAGATCGTTTTTTTCTTTTCATAATTTTCTGTTTGCTTTGCACCGTGTTTTTTGCTGTGTTGATTATTATTTGTCTATTTTGTTTGGTGCACGGGTGAAACGGAGTTCGTAATTAAAGTATTTTTGTTTTGTTTATCACAAGCACTGTGCACACGGACCTCAGGTCAAGCCCCAAACAATTGGCAGGTACCTGTACACAAAATACAGGTTCGGCGGAGTTCTGCTCCCTCGATCACGTTCTGCAGCATCTCGCCTTGCTAACAGTTTGGTCTCTTTGGCGCAATCGGTTGGCGCCCCCGCTATTAACCGAAAGGTTGGTGGTTCAAACCCACCCAGGGACAGTGCCTTTTTGCATTTCTTAATCACATTAGAAAATGGCACTGTAATACGTTATTATTTCCTCCAATTACACTGAAGATAAAATGTGCTCTGTTTTAAGTTCAAAATAATACAAAACAAAATAGTCTTGCTGATTGCGAAACCGGGATCGAACCAGGGACCTTCAGATCTTCAGTCTAACGCTCTCCCAGCTGAGCTATTTCGGCTTGACGAAACTAGTGTTTTTGCCACTCCAGTAAACCTGTGTATTATGAGAAACGTTCAACAGCTCGGAAACACCATAATAGAATCCGATGCCTTTACAAATGCGTTTCGAAACTGTTAAGTTTTCTGCCAAATGCGGTTCTCAACAAATGTTTTTGGGATGCGGACCATTGAGAACAGTATAAACGATCTATTACTGGAAGTAGCTTACATGAGAAATTCCCTCGTTTAACATGCTAGGATGATCGACTTCGGCATTCTCCAACTGCTGTTTACATTTTCTAACACGTTAGGAGAACGAATACAACCTTTGACACTTTCCTTGTAAGTGGGGGTAAGCACAAGTTATTTTTAGATGTAATGTATTTATTTAAGCTCATCTAGTCCTGCGTAGTGCAAATCACATTACTATATTGTTATATTAGTCAATACCTATTTAAAGTGTTCTTAAATTGTTTTAACATTAGCATTGATCAATTTGAAATCTGCTTATTGATTTAAACAACTGAACAATTGTAGGGTTGATGGTTTCTTTTTTCTGCGTTTCTACCAGTATGAGATACGCACTCAAAATGTGTCCCCTTCCTTCAACAACCCCCGACTGAAGATTGGAGTGGTCATCACTAGCAGCGAGCAGGTGCCCGAAAACAACACTCATTGTCAGCTCGGTGCTGAGAAGAAAACACTCCCACTCCTCCTGGTGGATACCGAGACCAATCCCTTCAAAACATGTTTCACTCTAGAAATGATCCTTGCAAATAGTCTTAACTTTTATTGGCAGACCGTTGCCACCAACTGGCAAGCTCTGCTTCATATGATACAATGACTGGGCAACAACGAGGTGTTACATTAACAATACAAACTAACTTGAGACAGCCAAGCCGTTAAAGCATACCTTAAGTTTGTCGTGTGATACAAAAGCAAGTTTTGGCATTTTTGCATTGCCTGCCTCGTCAAACAAGCTCGAGCCACAGCACACAGCGCTGCTGCATCGGGACACAGAGGTGGATTTTAAAGAGACTGAATCAACGCACTGAGACTACTTTTTGAAGAAATTGAAAACATACCTCTAGTCGAAATATTTGGTATTTAGTTAATTAATTTATTTTTTGAATTTGCAACTGGCAGACTACATTGCCAAAAAAAAAATATAGGACAATCTGAATTGCTCATATCAAGCTGCGATGTAGCCTATGAGAATCGCCAGCGTAATTCAAGGGGAATTAGCTCAAATGGTAGAGCGCTCGCTTCGCATGCGAGAAGTAGCGGGATCGATGCCCGCATTCTCCAAATAGTTTTTAACGTATCTGCGTATTAAGTCCCAACGCATTATGAAGACACATACAGTGTGACAATTCTTTGTAACAGAGACGCCCGCCCTACATGTGTATTTTAAAGCACAGTCTCCTAATTTGTAATATTCCCCAGGTTGAGAAACTGCAGTGCGCCCTGCATTGTATGCCTTACGAGAAGCACAAAGGGAGATTTTTTATATATTTTTTTAGCAATTGAAGTTTGTGTTAATTGAGAATAAATATAAATGGCTTGAAGTTTGCTTTCACTTGTAACGTGTTTGTAATGAAATATCAGTTGTTGTGGTTCACAGCTTTTACCAATCGTTGTAATCAAATGCCTTTGTTGAAACTCTATCAGATTTAAGGTTTAAGATTGTGAAGAAGTTTAAATATGCTGCGTATTTGCGCATTGGGAACCTTGCATAATGACGTTTTTATTAATGCCACTTTCTTACGGACAGTAGTCAGGGTGATGATACAAGACCAGAGCCAATAAACCTGTTATTTGCTTGTCCTTTCACTACCATATTTTATTGTGCTTGTTCAGAATACGCGTGAATCCTGAAAACATCTTGTTAATATTTAAACAAAGCCAACAGTCACTTTATTGATCACCCTGTGGATTAACCGCTATTGGAATACAGATGATTGTGTTAAAGATGTTAATAGACTTTCAATGTACACGTTTTAGAGCTAAGCGTTTGTTGAGGCAGTTCAAGCGCTGCACTTTCAGGCAGCCAGTTCCAGTGTTTGCCTTTTGGACTTACTCTGGAAGGAATACAAAAAAAAAAAAAAAAAATTTGTTGAGAACCGCATTTGGCAGAAAACTTAACAGTTTCGAAACGCATATGTAAAGGCATCGGATTCTATTATGGTGTTTCCGAGCTGTTGAACGTTTCTCATAATACACAGGACTCAAAGAATGCTATCTCGAAACATTACTCTTTTATAATGTTCATTATTTGAAACGTGGGCATAAACACAGCTGTACTGGCTGGGAATCGTCTCGGGTCAATTACTTGGAAAGCAGCTATGCTGACCAATATATCACCAACGGGGGAAAGCTGGCAGTACTGAGTGACACAGAAGACAGTTTCTCTCAGCGCGTCTCCTCTGAATGCGCACTGGCACAAAGGGGCTTTGCTCATCTAATGACGTGGCAGAATGCAATAATGTATTGGGTTAATTTACCAACAAAAGAAACATAAATAAAAGTGTATATTTATTTGTGAATAAACTATCCTGCTTATACGATGGGACCAAAGACCTTACATCCGCAATCTAATGATCGGCCAACCCCAGAGAGACTTTGTCTTGACCAGGGATTAATATAATTTAAAAATGCACTGCGATAGTTCAACTGGGGATCAAACCCAGGATCTTCTGCGTGTAAAGCAGACGTGATAACCACTACACTATGGAACCTTGTCGGAACGATGGTGGTGCCCCTACATTATTGTCTACATGCAGCATCTCAAATAATTACAAAGTCATTTATCAGACCCTTCGGCGTTGTCAGAAAAGTTGCATACTTTGCATTACGTATTTGGGAGAAAAGAAAACGGATCATCTCTGATTTGTAACGTTTCCATGGTTCGGCCCGGCCACTGCCGTGTGACTGGTTAAAACGATGAGTTCAGTTTTTTTCTGCTGCTTGGTAATTCAATCATGCGGCAGCTGTAGCAGAGTGGCACAGCGGAAGCGTGCTGGGCCCATAACCCAGAGGTCGATGGATCGAAACCATCCTCTGCTAGCTTGCTTTTCTTCTGTTAGCAAAGTAGTTTTTCTAAAATATTAACTGAAGGCAATTAATTAATATTAAATTTCGCACTCAAGGAAATGTCCACATTACAGGACACATTCAAATCGACAATTGAACTCTAAAACTTTAAATTTTCAATCAAATTAGTTCCTTTTCAAATGGCATTGCTTTCTTTTTTAAAAAATTGTGCCAGGAAAGACCAAAAGATAAAGCCCTTGGGAATAGGTCAATACTGTCAATACTGCCAGCTGCTGCATATAAGTCAGCTCTTGAACTCTCTTAAAAATTGAGCTCTAAAGCGTTTGCAAGTTAATTAACAACTGTGACACTCCATAGCGGTTAATCCATGCGTTAATTAAATTCAGTGATTGATTTGTTCACATATAACAATGCTGTTTTCAGGATTCCCGCATATTCTGAACATGCACAATGTAATATGGCAATGGAATGACAGGGAAACCACTGCTTTCTTCCCTCTGGTCGTGTATTGTCACGCTGACTACTATGCATATGAAAGTGCCGCACTCACCTAAAGGATAAGACACTGGCCTCCTAAACCAGGGATTGTGGTTTCGTCAATGTTTTATTAAAAACGAACCATGTGTGTGTGTAACCGCAGTCTCTCGAGAGTAACATTAACAGATTCACGTTTCTGCAATTCTGCTTTCTAGGGGAAAAAAACGTTAGGTGGTTAACGTTTTCACTTTCAACCACAGTGCTTAGCGGCAGCTTTTGTCGATATTCTCTTTTTATGTTCATTTTCTGTGAACATTAGTTTATGGATAATCTTGATTGCTTTAATCCAATTAAATTGTTATAAAACAATTACTATTCTTTAGTCCATTCGTTTTTATTCCGTACATGGTCTTGTAGTAGTGCTAAAATATACACTGCCTTCTTAAATTCTGTAGCATACAAAAAAATATTTCAAGATCGCAGTGGTGGTAATCTCGATCAAAAACTATTACAATGTGAATCAAAATGGATCTTTATCTCCATGCGGTACAACCTGAGGGATTAAATGAAGAGCTGGGATTATCATGTTTTCAGTGATATAATACTTGTCTTTCATAAGAGCTGAAATATCTGAAGCTATCAGATTTGTACAAGGCTAGCACACATGGGAAATATAAATACAATATCCTGTCTGCCAACGTTCATCATAATGAATACATCTTTATTTCAAAATACGTAGCTATTTAACCGATCTTTTCAAAACACTCACACAAAAACAAAATCGATCTTTATTTCAACTGAAAAACGAACTTGCTTCATGGCTGCTGCTACAGCACTCGAGCACATACCGCCGCCGTCACGAGAGCCTCCCGTTCCCTTACATCCTGCTGCATATTCCGCTTCCCCTTGTCTTTAAATCCAGCTTTTTAAATGAGCCAGGTAAAGGAGAATCATCCTCTGATTGGCGCAGGGAAAGAAACAAAAGATAAGAGGGCGTTCTAAAAATGAAAGTAGCCTAATTAAAACAATAAAACAATACACATAGCAGCGACCTGCTACAATTGTGCTGCCTTGTGTATAGCATGGAGTGCCCAGATGACAAAACAAACACGAGCTTCTCGGTAGTTCGCCGTGATTGTATAGTGGTTAGTACTAATAAATAGTACCATATAGTACCGTGGTATAGTGTTGCATTATACTGTAGATACCATGATACTTCTTAGAAATAAAAAGTACAATCGTATTATCATGGTGGTACTGCATTATAGTACCATAATAGTGCATTGCACATTGATAGTATAGGATACATTGTGTTTTTCTATCATTTACTTTTAATTATGTTTCCATGAACGTTATAGTACTGTATTTAACTTTTATGTTTTTAATTTAGTTTTCATTGAAAAATGATCCTGTTTTAAAAGCAATACTTAAAAATGTGAGCAGCTTCCCATATGGTCTAGCGGTTAGGATTCCTGGTTTTCACCCAGGCGGCCCGGGTTCGACTCCCGGTATGGGAACTGCTTTGTTATTGTCATTTTGTTACAGAACTGTGAATCTTTTGTTTTCGTTCAGTATTTTCTCTGACAGATTAATAGTTCAGTTGGTTAAAGTGAAAAACACTTGCACTCCTTAGCCCGACTAGCTCAGTAACGAGAACATGAGACTTAATCTCAGGGTCGTGGGTTCGAGCCCCACGTTGGGCGTCCTTTTTAAATTCAAATTGTAGATGTTTCTTCGAGACAACGGAGCAATGTCTGATTCTGATCACATTGTATACAGTATTGCAACAAAATTACTTATTGGTCATTGTCATATAGCAATTGCTATTGTAAAATGCGTGCATCGTTTATAGCTAAACGATATTGAAATAAATAATCTTACTTTTTTGGGTTGGCTTCAATCCGTTTCTTTTTTTACACTTGTCATTACATCATTCATGGAGCAACAGTTGGTATGTGCGTAATAAACCCAATCGGGCCTTGATACAAGACAACCCTAGTGTGTGCTGAAATAAATAATGCGGTTTTCTACAATAACCAACGCAGTTTGTCAGGATGGCCGAGTGGTCTAAGGCGCCAGACTCAAGGACTTTGTCTTTCCAAAGAATTGTGTGTTCTGGTCTCTGAATGGAGACGTGGGTTCAAATCCCGCTTCTGACAGTTCAATTTTACTTATTTTAAAAAAGAATAAATTTCTTTATTTTACTATAAAAGATTGTTTTAAGAAAATCAACAGCTGATACCAAACTCTTGTCAGCACTCAATACCATTTTAATTTCCATTTTAAATCAGACTAAAATAGTGTTCCTAACACAGATTGCATTTTTGTTGTAAACAGACTACTTGTTAACGTCACTGAAAAATATTTTGTGTCCAAACATGTTATTTAACTTGATTGTTTTAATATTCCAAATAACATATTACTTTGAAAAACATCTCCGTCGACCACTGGATCGTGGTCTCAGGCTGGGATGCGGACCATTGAGAACAGTATAAACGATCTATTAGTGGAAGTAGCTTACAGGAGAAATGCCCTCGTTTAACATGCTAGGATGATCGACTTCGGCATTCTCCAACTGCTGTTTACATTTTCTAACACGTTATGAGAACGAATACAACGTTTGACAGTTTCCTTGTAAGTGGGGGTAAGCACAAGTTATTTTCAAATGTAATGTATTTATTTAAGCTCATCTAGTCCTGCGTAGTGCAAATCACATTACTATATTGTTATATTAGTCAAGGCCTATTTAAAGTGTTCTTAAATTGTTTTAACATTAGCATTGATCAATTTGAAATGTGCTTATTGATTTAAACAACTGAACAATTGTAGGCTTGATGGTTTCTTTTTTCTGCGTTTCTACCAGTGAGATACGCACTCAAAATGTGATTACACTTTCCTGCCCAGTGTTGCTTTCTTCTTAGATGTGGTCTCAGTTTCAACTGAGCAGTTTGGTCTCTGTGGCGCAATCGGTTAGCGCGTTCGGCTGTTAACCGAAAGGTTGGTGGTTCAAGCCCACCCAGGGACGGTGTTTTCTGCATTTCTTAATCACATTAGAAAATGGCACAATAGTACGTTATTATTTCCTCCAATTACACTGAAGAAAAAATGTGTTCTGAAAAATGAGTTCAAAATAATACAAAACCAAAATATTTTTGCTGTTTGCCGAAACCCGGATCGAACCAGGGACCTTTAGATCTTCAGTCTAACGCTCTCCCAGCTGAGCTATTTTTTATGCATTTTGCTGCATCTGCCTCGAGAGACCGTTGCCGTTTGTCTAATTTTTTCTGCCCCACCTTT
>JAGXEW010000514.1:0-93196 GCA_030684275.1 Acipenser oxyrinchus oxyrinchus
GACCTTAGAACCGTCTCCTGCGAAACGAGTACATGATGAATACACTGAAAGTGCGTGTAACTTCGCCACGCGCTTTGCTGAAACCACTGATAGCAAAACGCAGTTTTATAGACACGAAGCTTCATGTCCACGGTGTGGAGAGACTCGAACGGTGCCTTGGTAAGGGCTTCCAGCACCACGTCAAGGCTCCATGACGGTAAACTGGTCGTCCTTGGAGGCCGCAAACGTCTTGCGCCCTTCAGGAACTGCGATGCCAGAAAATGGCAACCTGGTGATAAACCGTCAATACGTACATGGCAAGCCGATATGGCGGCTAAGTACACATTAAGTGTAGAGGGAGATTTCCCCTCATCTAACAGTTTCTGTAGAAACTGTAATACCACTGCCATAGGGCAGGATATTGGGTCATGGCCTTCCGCCAGACACCAACTTTGAAACAACTGCCACTTGTACGTATACTGCGACCTAGTAGAGGGTGCTCTAGCACTCTGAATGGTCGAAATAACCGCCGTCGAGAGCCCTAGGGCTGACAGGCACTCCCGTTCAGGGGCCAAGCCCATAGCTGCATGAGCTTGGGGTTTGGGTGCCATAGCCCTCCTTGGGCTTGGGACAACAGGTCCGCTCGCAGAGGGAGCTCCCTCGGCCGACCGTGCAACAACTGCACCAGGCTCGGGAACCATATCCTCCGAGGCCACCGAGGAGTGATTAGAATCACTGTTGCTTGCTCTACCCTGACCTTCTCTAAGAAGGCGGGGAGCATCGGAATCGGTGGAAACGCATATAGGAGCCCTGGCGGCCATTCGTGAGCCAGTGCATCGACTCCTAGGGGGCTGTGGAGATCCTTCACTGAGAACCATAGGGGGCAGTGCGTGGTCTCTTGCGAAGCAAAGAGATCCACCTGGGCTGTGCCGAACCATTCTCAGATGCGCTCTACCACTTGAGGGTGGAGACGCCATTCGCCAGCAAGAGGGCCTCCTCTGGATAGGAGATCCGCTGCGTAATTGACTCTGCCCGGTAGGTGAACCGCACGCAGAGAGGTTAAGCGCGTTGTGCCCATAGCAACATCCTTGCTACCATCCGGTGAAGACCGGGGACCGCAAGCGCCCTGGCGGTTGATGTACGCCACAACTGTGGTGTTGTCTGACCCCACTAACACATGCTTGCCTAGAAGCACTGGCAAGAAGTGCCGAGGGCAAGGTCCACCGCTCTGAGCTCCAGAGCATTGATGTGGGCTGACCTCCAGGGTCCTGACCACACTCCACGGGTCCCTGTCCCGTTCCAGACTGCTCCCCAACCGTGGTTGGAAGCGTCGGTCGTGATGACCTGCCTTCTGAAAATGGGACCCAAGCGTACGCCTTGGCGGAGGTTTGACGGAACTTTCCACCAGCGTAGCGCTTCCCAGCAGGCTTGGGATACCCTTAGCCTGCGGTGTTTGTCTCTCCGCGGATGCAATGCGAAGGCATTGAACCAGGCCTGCAGAGGTCTCTGGTGTAATAAGCCCAAAGGAAGGGCTTGCGAGGCGGCAGCCATCAACCCCAGCATGCGCTGACACAGCTCCATGCTGACTGTTTGTCTCAACATGAATAGGGAGAGACACCGCTCTATTGAGGCAACTCGTTGTGTCGACAGGGTCGCTTCCATGGACACTGAGTCCAGATGCAGACCCAAGAATTCGGTCTGTTGGCTTGGCACTAGGCGGCTCTTTTCTGAATTGATCTTCAGACCTAGCCGCTGAAGATGGTCTGTAACCATCACTTTGTGCTGTGCCACCTGCTCCTTCGACTGCGCGCAGACGAGCCAGTCGTCCAGATAATTTAGCAGTCGGACACCTTGAGCCCGCAAGGGAACTAGAATGGCATCCATTAATTTCGAAAAGGTTCGAGGAGCTAGTGACAGGCCGAATGGAAGGACACAAAACTCGTATACCCTGCTCTGAAATGCGAAACACAGATACTTCCTGTGACCCGGGCAGATGGGAACGTGAAAGTACGCATCTGTCAGGTCCACGGTGGTGAACCAGTCGCCGTGTCGGACTGACTGAATGATGTGCCTGTGCGTAAGCATCCTGAATGATAACACCCGCAGGTATTTGTTCAGTACACGCAGATCTAAAATAGGACGGAGCCCGTCGTCCTTCTTGGGCACCAGGAAGTATTTGGAATAGAACCCCTGGTCGATCAGAGCAGGGTCTACTTGTTGAATGGCACGCTTGCTGAGCAATGCCTGTATTTCCACATTCAGAGCTGAGGACTGAACTGAGTCCTTCACTGCAGTTACAACCACTCCCCGGAAGGGGGGAGGTTTTAACTGGAACTGAAGGGTGTACCCAGTGGATATAGTTTTGTGCACCCAGATGTCGTTGGTGCATTGTTGCCAGAACTGGAGCTGGGAGACAGTGTAGGGGCGGGTTAACAGCTGCCTGGTGTTCTCAGGGCTGTTTAGGTTGGGCTCGTTCGCGAGGGGCCTGGCCAGAGCCCCGAGGGCGTGGCCTGCCACCACCTCTAGGGCGCCACCCACCGCGCTGCGGTCTAGAAAATGGAGGTGGAACGCGCGCTGCTGTGCTTGAGGGAGAGATCTTAGTACCCCCTGGCCGTGGCTGGTGCTGTGGTGGTGTCCTGCGCCACTGACGTTCCTGAGGCCGCTTTGGCTGGAACGGCGGTTTCGGCCACATTTTCGCCATTTGCTGCGACGCCTCCCGCGCCTTGGCAGAGCGTTGCAGCATCTCCTCCACCGCTGGACCAAATGTGTGTCCCGGTGTAATTGGGGCATTGTGACAGAAATATAATGAGTTCTGGTGATAAATCTTCCTCCCGACCTGTGAGGGCGCTAAAGAACGGGAGGAGAAGTATCTGGAAGGGCTGGCCTGACAGTTCGTTTCCGGGGCCGGGAAGTGGGTCAGCCTGGAAGGAAGCGAGACTCTGTTGTAAGACCGTTTTGACTTGAAAGGTAAACGAGGGGCAGCTGCAAGTAATAAGGCAGCTGCAACCGTTTACCTAGATATCATACGGGATTACATATAGGGGCCAGGGTAACGCTGATCTTTTCCTTCGTTTGGGGTTAAAGCATGAGGAGAGAAGGACTGAGAGAGGAGCTCTCAGAATATAGGAATACCAGTGTTACGTGTTGTTTCTGTCTGTTTGTAATTGTCTGTCTTTGTTGCACCACTAGACAGTTAAGGCACACCTCCGGAGCTGTCGCCAGGAAAGCACTATCCGGAGCACCACTGCACAGAGCACCTGCACGTTTTGGATTCACCCAGGACTGGTGACCGTGCTTTTGTTTTGTTCAGAAACTGTATAAAATTATTCACGCCCCCGCTTTACACATTGTTGTGTACTGCCGGGGATATATTATTTGACGGTCGCCAGACCTGGAAACAGCACAATAAACACTTGTTCACTGAATTACCGTTGTCTGTTTGTCACTCCTGCCTCGCATCACCGCTACACCTGTTCCCCTTCACTAGCCACTTTGCCACACGTGGTGTCAGATCCGGGATTATGGATCGCAACGCACTGGCGGAGCTGCTGCAGGCGCTGGAGAGCAGACGCGACGCAGAGGAGAGAAGGAGGGAGGAGCGCTACACGGCGCTCATTGAACGGGTAGGGCTGGCCGTTGCCGCAGTGACGGCCCCTACCCCAACACCGCAGATGTCGCCCCCGAAGGCACGGGCGATGAAGATGTCGGCGGAGGATGACCCGAAGCGCACTTGGTGGCGCTCGAGCGGCTGGCTACCGCGCGGCTTGGCCGCGGGAATTCTGGGCTAGCCAGTTGGGACCCTGCCTGATCGGGAGGCTCAGGCAGCCTACCAGCGATGAGCGATCATCACGCCACCGAGTACGACCTGGTCAAACAGGCTATCCTCCGCCGCCTGAACATAACAACGGAGACCCACCGGGCGCGGTTTAGGGAGTACCGAGAGCCCCAGAGACACGCCCCAGGGTGGTGGCAGAGCGGTTGTGCGACCACATGGTGCATTGGCTGACCCCAGGGAAGAAGACCGCCCAGCAGATGGGGAAGCCATTGTGATAGAGCAATTCTGCCATGTGGTCGGCGCCAAACCCAGGCGTGGATACGGCGCCACAACCCTGACACCCTGGAGGAGGCGGTCAAGCTGGCAGAAGATTTCGAGGACTCCCTGACTTCTGCCCGGTCGGGATCCTATCGGCCCCTGCCCTTCGGAGCAGTCGACCTCTCCCTCCCTCTCCTCCAACACCACCACCCTCGTTCCCGGGACCCAGACCTCCGAGACGCCGACCCCATTGGGCCCCTTGCCTCCCCATGGAGACCAAGGTTGGCCCCAGCTGGGGTAGAGGTGCTGCCCTGCCCCGTTGCCATACCAGCAACGGGACAGATTCATACCCTATGCCCCCTCTGTCCCTCCTATCTGTTTTAGGTGCCACCAGCCGGGACATCTGGCCAGGTCATGCCCCGCTGCCATGGAGTGTGACGTGGCCGCGTGCAATTGAGCACCTGAAACTGGTAAGTGTGGGGAAAATGGTCGGGAGGGGCCTTGTTTAATCAATGTTGTTTTAGGGAATGTGAAAACCCACGCATTAGTGGACACAGGGTGTGCGCAAACCTTGATTAGGACAGCTCTCCTGGGCGGTGTGTCGTGGCGGCCACAAGGTCAGGTGGCCATCTCCTGTATCCATGGAGACACGGCGGCATACCCCACAGTAAAAGTATATTTATCGGTAGGACCGATAAAACGTCACCTTGTAGTACGGGGTGGCGGAAAGGTTGCCACACCCAGTTATTCTGGGCCGAGACTGGCCAAAATTCAGAGATTTGATACAAAAATGGCAGTCTCAGCCACACACGTAAACGTGGCAGAAAAAAACAAAAGGAACGGATTGGTGATGTGTTTCCTTTTCACACTGAAATGTTTTCCCCTCTTTTCCGTCCTAGAAAAACAAATAAGGAGAGACGGACCGCAAAATGGGAGGGAGCGTTTTTGAGACAAGGCTGGGGTCTGGTGGGAGAGTGCTGCAATGGTAACAAACGCCAGTCGAAGGGAGTGGGAACGCAGTGTGACCGAGAGAGCGAGGTTACTGGGCCGACTAGGGCAGAGGTTATTCCAGCCCCTCTCAATGTACCGACCCGTGGTACTCAAGCGGACCTAGTGTGGGGCCAACATAACGACCCGCCACTGGTGCACGCTAGGGGCAGGTCCGGTCCATTGAAGGTAAGGATGTTGATGGCGCTGGGCGCTAGTATACCCACATTTCAGTATCAAGGGGCAATTACTGTATAGGGTAAACCTAGCCGCGGGCACAGGACAGCCTGTAACACAATTGTTGGTTCCCCGCCTTGTCGGACCGAGGTCATGAGGCTGGCGCATGATATCCCTTTTGCGGGGCACCTCGGAGCCGAGAAGACGAGGGAACGGATATTGGCTCGATTCTATTGGCTGGGTCTTCATACTGATGTGTCGAGATATGTAGCCACATGCCCAGACTGCCAGCGAGTAGCGCCGGGTCGAGTCGCCCGCCCCTTTGGTCCCACTGCCGATTATTTCCACTCCTTTCGGCGCATTGCAATGGACATAGTGGGCCCTTTGCTACCTTCTGACTCGGGTATACGATATATTAGTGGTGGTGGATTATGCAACGCGATACCCGGAGGCAGTTCCATTGAGGTCCACTAGTGCCGCTGCAATAGCCACTGAGTTAGCGCAGATTATGGCTAGAGTAGGGATCCCCAAGGAGATTTTGACCGATCACGGAACCAATTTTTTGTCCAACACGTTACAGCAGGTGTACAAAATATTGAAAATACGTCCCATCAGGACATCCGTTTATCATCCACAAACGGACGGTCTGGTGGAACGTTTTAATCAGACCTTAAAGTCGATGCTGAGGCGATTTGTAACACAAGAGCAGAAACATTGGGCATCGCTTCTCCCCTACCTCCTTTTCGCAGTAAGAGAAGTGCCACAGAGTTCAACAGGGTTCTCCCCCTTTGAGCTCCTGTACGGCCGGCAGCCTCGCGGCATTCTTGACCTGCTGAGAGAGGGGTGGGAGGAGCACAAAGGCTCGTCCAAAAATGTAGTGAAGTATGTGCTCCTACTAAGAGATCGCCTGGATTTGGTCGGTCGTTTGGCCCAGGACAACCTCAGATCGGCTCAGCACCGACAGCAGCAGCATTACAACAAAATGCACGGATTCGAACCTTTCGACCAGGGGACAAGGTAATGCTGCTACTTCCCTCATCAGAATCGAAACTGTGTGCTAAATGGCAGGGGCCGTATGAGGTGATTCGGGCTATAGGGAAAGTAAATTATGAAATTAGACAGCCCGATCGCCGGAATGAACGTGAAATTTACCATGTTAATTTGTTAAAGCCCTGGCAGGCAAGGGAGGTCTTATTTATAGCCCCAGGCAATATGGAGGATGATTTAGGCCCCTGTCCAGAGACCCCGAGCACAAGAGCGATTTCCATGGGGAACAATTGGTTCCAGATCAGCAAAAGAACTGCGTAAGCTTATTGAGAAATTCAGCGATGTTTTTTCTGACGTGCCCGCAGAACAAACTTAGTTGAATATGACATTATCTCTCCACCAGGTGTCGCAGTGCGAGAGAGACCGCATGCGGATCCCGGAAAGTCGACGAAGTGGCGTTCGCAAAGAGGTATGGGATATGCTCGAGCTTGGGGTGATTGAACCTTCCAGGAGCGAGTGGTGCAGTCCTATTGTCATAGTGGCTAAGAAAGACGGCACCAACCGCTTCTGCGTTGATTTCCGTAAGGTAAACGCTATTGCTAAGTTCGATGCGTATCCCATGCCTCGGTCGACGAACTTTTAGACAGACTGGGAAAAGCGAGGTTTATTTCCACTCTGGACCTGACGAAGGGATACTGGCAAATCCCTTTAACCCGCAGCTCCAGAGAAAACCGCATTTTCAACACCAGAAGGGCTGTTCCACTTTAAAACCATGCCATTTGGGCTACATGGTGCGCCCGCTGCCTTTCAGAGACTGATGGACCAGGTTTTACGCCCACATCATGAATATGCAGCAGCGTATATTGATGACGTGGTGATTTACAGCTCCACCTGGCGAGAGCATTTGGCTAGGGTTGCAGCCGTTCTTCAGTCTCTAAGGGCAGCCCGGCTGACAGCTAACTTAAGGAAATGTGCGTTTGCAAAACAAGAAACTCAATATTTGGGATTTTTAATGGGAAATGGAAGGGTGAGACCTGTGGTCACCAAAATCCAGGCTTTGGTTGATGCAGCGATCCCCAAAACCAAGACTCAGGTGAGGTCACTACTGGGCTTAGCCGGTTATTACCGCCGTTTCATCCCCGAGTACGCCACAGTGGTTAACCCGTTAGTTGACCTCACCAAAAAGAGTGCCCCAAATTTAATCAAATGGTCAGCTGAGTGTCAGGGGGCGTTTGATACGATTAAGCATAGACTTTGCCAGGCCCCCACTCTTATTACTCCAGATTTCACCAAGAGATTCATCCTCCACACCGACGCATCGGATGTAGGTTTGGGTGCTGTCTTGTCTCAAAAGGTAGATGGAGTAGAACACCCGATACTGTACATCAGTAAAAAGATGCTACCTCGGGAACGCAACTACTCCGTAGTCGAAAAGGAGTGTTTAGCCATTAAATGGGCTACTCACTCTTTACGATACTACCTGCTGGGACACTCATTTGATCTGGTCACAGACCACGCCCCACTCAAGTGGTTAAGCACAATGAAGGACAGCAATGCCCGGATAACTCGGTGGTATCTGGCATTGCAGCCCTTCATGTACCATATGGTACACCGTGCAGGGAAAGACCACCAAAATGCGGATTATTTTTCCCGGGAGGGGGGAGTAATGGGAAAGGTAGATTTAGCCGAGTGTTCCTTCGGCTCCACTCTGAGCGGTGGGATATGTGACAGAAATATAATGAGTTCTGGTGATAAATCTTCCTCCCGACCTGTGAGGGCTTAAAGAACGGGAGGAGAAGTATCTGGAAGGGCTGGCCTGACAGTTCGCTTCCGGGCCGGAAGTGGGTCAGCCTGGAAGGAAGCGAGACTCTGTTGTAAGACCGTTTTGACTTGAAAGGTAAACGAGGGGCAGCTGCAAGTAATAAGGCAGCTGCAACCGTTTACCTAGATATCATACGGGATTACATATAGGGGCCAGGGTAACGCTGATCTTTTCCTTCGTTTGGGGTTAAAGCGTGAGGAGAGAAGGACTGAGAGAGGAGCTCTCAGAATATAGGAATACCAGTGTTACGTGTTGTTTCTGTCTGTTTGTAATTGTCTGTCTTTGTTGCACCACTAGACAGTTAAGGCACACCTCCGAGCTGTCGCCAGGAAAGCACTATCCGAGCACCACTGCACAGAGCACCTGCACGTTTTGGATTCACCCAGGACTGGTGACCGTGCTTTTGTTTTGTTCAGAAACTGTATAAAAATTATTCACGCTCCCCGCGCTTTACACATTGTTGTGTACTGCCGGGGATATATTATTTGACGGTCGCCAGACCTGGAAACAGCACAATAAACACTTGTTCACTGAATTACCGTTGTCTGTTTGTCACTCCTGCCTCGCATCACCGCTACACCTGTTCCCCTTCACTAGCCACTTTGCCACAGGCATCCAGCAACGGGGCCTTGTCAGGTTCCTGCACTCTCGCCTGCGAGAGCCAGAGCTGCCTTCTGGCCACCACCAGAGATGCGATGCTCCTGCCCTGAGCCCGCGCGTTGAGCTGGGCCAGCTTCACCAGCAGCTGACTGACGGTCCCCAACTCGCTTCTGAGGGCCGCAGAAGGGCACTCAGGCAGGTCTCTAATTAGTGCCGCTTGGTAGACCGTCAGCAAGCTGGTCACATTGGAGAGTTTGACCGCCTCCGTGGCCGCAGCGTACCCCTTTTTAAGGTGTACCTCAGTGGTCCTGCACTGCTTATTGGGGCATGCAGGATCCTTCGTCAGCCCCGATAATGTTGGCGTCTTCACCAACGCGGCGAACGCAGTGTCCACCGGTGGGAAGGACGCCAACCCAGCTTCATTTGCCCCTTGCATGTTAAAGGCCGAGGCCTTGCGAGAAGTCGCAGGGGCAGAGGCCGGAGACCCCCAGGTGGACTGCACCTCTTTAATAAAGTCAGGGAATGCCGGAAGCATCCTGGACTGATGGGGCTGGGCTGAAGGCGACTCAAACAAGGAGCGCCGAGGTAGTTCCGCCATAGGCCACTCGACGCCCAAGTCGCGGGTTGCTCTCTCTACCACAGACCACGTTGGGTCATCGGTATCCAGCACGCGGTGCTCGATGTCCTGCTCAGAGTGCTGGGAGGATACCTCAGCCTCTATACTGTCCCCCTCCAGGATGTCAGATGCGTCTCTGGACACCGCATCGATATCCCACTCCCCTTGAGATTGCACTGGAAGGGCGACGACCGGTGCAGGTTGTGGAGGGGCCACTGGTTGGCTAGCAATGGGCCCAGTTGATTGTTCTGGGACTGGAGGCACCACATTTGCTAGGGACATCAGGATGGACTGCTGCCCCATCATAACCTCCATAAACTGAGACATTTTGGAGGTTAGCTCCGCCACCCCGGACCTGTCTCTGTATCGCCTGTCCCGACGAGGGGAGCAAGAGCGTGCTCTCCGTCGAGGCGATCTGGAGTGTGACGTCGACTCCCGACGTGGGCGTACCCTACAAGGGGAGGGGCTGCGTTCCCGAGCGTGTCTGGTGGGGGACCTCTGACCAGCCGTTAGCTGGGAGGACGGGCTCCTGGAGAGCTGCAGCCACACTGGCGGCGTCGCCGTAGACGACGGCGGGGCAGAAATGGTGTGGGACGATCCAGAGGAAGGAGAGTGCCCACCCACTGCTTTCTTCGCCCTTTGGCGGAGGGTGCGTGTCTGGAACCCAGCACAAAATGGCAAAAGCCCTATCCGCCAACGCTGATGCCGCGTGCTCTGGCCCCAGGCACGCCACACAAAGTTAAGCGCCGAGCGCCGAGGTGCGTGCACCGAAGGCCGAGCCGAAGCGCCGAAAGTGTCTAGGGTGCGCTCACCGAAGGCCGAGGTGCGTGCACCGAGCGCCGAGGCGCCGAGGCGCCGAGCGCCGACGCCGGCGCCGAAGCGCCGAGGTGCGTGCACCGAGCGTCGAGCGCCGCGCCGAGTGTCTAGGTGCGCTCACCGAGCGCCGAGGTGCGTGCACCGAGCGCCGAGGCGCCGAGGCGCCAAGCGCCGAGCGCCGCGCGCCGAGCGCCGAGGTGCGTGCACCGAGCGCCGAGGCGCCGACGCCGAGCGCCGAGCGCCGAAGCGCCGAGCGCCGAGGCGCGGCACCGAGTGTCGGCGCCGGCGCCGAGCGCCGAGGTGCGTGCACCGAAGCGCCGGGCTTGCCGCCGAAAGCGCCGAGGTCGCGGCACCGAAGCGCCGAGGCGCCGATGCGCCGAAAGCGCCGACGCGCCGAAGTCGGCGCGCCGAAGTCCCTAAGCGCAGACGCGCTAGCACCAAGCGCTGATGCGCTGCACAAAGCGCCAAGCGCTGCACCAAGCTGCAAAGCGCAGCACGCCGGAGCGTGAGTACCGAAGCGAGAACGCTAGCACAGACGCCTAAGCGCCAGCTGACCGCAGAGCCGGAGACGCTAAGTGCTGGTACAGTGTCCTGGATGCTGTGCACTACTTACCTGTTGGTGCTGGGGACTGGGCTTAGTGGTCGCCTTCCTCTGTGTAGTGAATGGGATTTTTTTTTTTAATGCTGCAGCAGCACTAATGGTAGTGATTATGTAACTGGGGCACAATATATGTGGGCACAGTACAACTACCACGCCGTTGTTTTTTGTTTTGTTTTACACACCGCAGGCAGTATGTGGGAGACAGCAGTGCAGGCTCCACACACGTGGTCTAGCCAAGGCAAGACTGGCTGCAGACACGCACAAGGCCAAGGCCAACGCAACGTGCGCTTCACAAAATATATATACACACACAGAATATATACAATTTTAATACAAAACCCAAAACACAACACTAATAATAAAAAATATATTATTAACACAGGAAAGACGGAGACCACGAGACAACGCGATGCAAAACAAAGCGTGAAGGAAATATATAAAAATATATAAAATTGTGATGGGGTGCAGCCTATTTTGTGGTGGTTTTGTGTTTTTTGTATTGTTTAGAGTGGATATGAGTGAGTTTGGGGTGTGGTTCAGTGAGTGAGTGAGTTTGTGTGAGGAATGTGTGGAATGTGCCTGGGCTAATGAGGTGCGAATTGCCCAATTAGCCCAGGCACCTGTATAAAAGGGAGTGGTTGGGTATGTTAGTTGGTGAGTGTTTGTGAGAGGGAGAAGACCTGTGTGAGAGAGTGAGTGAGTGAGTGGGTTGTTTTGGTATAGTTTGTTTAAAGCCTGTTTTTGTGTTTGTCTTTTTGGTTGGCCATTGTGCCTTTTGTTTTGTGTATTTTGTTTAATTAAAAGTATTTTATTTTCCCTGCACATCCTGACTTTGAGTCTCCTTACCTCGGTCAGCCTGTCACAGGTGGTATCAGAAGAGGGAGAGTGCCTCTGGAGACTTGGAGCAGGAGTGCAGGATTTTTTTGTTTGTTTTGTTTTAAAAAAAAAAAAAAAAAAAAGGGAAAAAAGGAAGAGAGGATGAGGTGGAAGAAAGACCGGGAAGCGAGGGACAGGGAGGAGGAGGAGTACATCAGGGTCAGGCCCCCGAGGAGCTGTAGGTCACTACTGTTGTGCCCCCTCTGTAACCAGCAACATCAGTTTGCCGCCTGTCCCTTCCGGTACTATGAGGAGCCCGAACGTCCACAGCCTGAGTGGGAGGAGCCCGAACGTCCACAGCCCGAGTGGGAGGAGCCCGAACGTCTACAGCCCGAGTGGGAGGAGCCCGAACATCCACAGCCCGAGTGGGAGGAGCCCGAACGTCCACAGCCCGAGTGGGAGGAGCCCAACGCCCACGCCCGAGAGGGGGAGTCGAAGGCCCACGGCCCGAGAGGGAGGAGTCGGTGCGCCCACGGCCCGAGAGGGAGGAGTCGGTGCGCCCACGCCCGAGAGGGAGGAGTCGGTGCGCCCACGGCCCGAGAGGGAGGAGTCGATGCCACCTCCACCAGCAGGGGAAGATTACCTGCTGTTCCCACCTCCACCGGAGTGGGAGGACTGCCTGTGGCTCTCGCCTCCACCGCTGTGGGAGGACTACCCGTCGCTCCCACCACCAGCAGAGGGAGAATACCTGCTGGTGCCACCTCCACCAGCAGGGGAAGATTACCTGCTGTCTCTTCCTCCATTGCCGCCACCAGCAGAGGGAGCATGCCTGCTGGTTTACCTGCTGCTGCTGTCCCAGAGCTAGAGGGGAGGAGCCATTGCTGCCGGCCCCAAGAGCCAGAAGGGAGGAGCCATTACTGCCGTCTCCAGGGCCAGAAGGGGAGGAGTTACAGGCTCAACCCCTGAATTTTTCTGGGGGAGAAGGGCAGGATGTTGGTGTCCCCAGCAGCCTCTATTTATGCTGCTGAAGGGAGCACGGCGACACCAGCCCTACCCCGCTGTCGGAGGAGCCGGGCAGCCACCAGCCCTACCCCCGCTGTCGGAGGAGCCAGCAGCGCCAACAGCCCTACCCCGCTGTCGGAGGAGCCGGCAGCCACCAGCCCTACCCCCGCTGGAGGAGCCGGGCAGCCACTAGCCCTACCCCTGCTGTCGGAGGAGCTGGCAGTGCCAACAGCTCTAACCCCGCTGTTGGAGGAGCCAGCAGCCACCAGAGGGAGACGTGCTGCTGTTCCCGCCCGCCACCAGAGGGAGACGAGCTGCTGTTCCCGCCTCCACCACCAGAGGGAGACGAACTGCTGTTCCCGGCCCGCCACCAGAGGGAGACGAGCTGCTGTTCCTGCTCCCGCCATTAGAGGAGCTGGAGCGGGCTCTACCTCCTGTTGCCAACAGCTTAAGAGGAACTCTGGCCACTGCCACCCTGACCGGAGGTTCCTGCACTGTTGGCCACGCCAAAGGATGCCTGCCTCGCATCACCAAGGATGCCTGCCTCGCACCGCCCAAGGATGCCTGCCTCGCACCGCCCAAGGATGCCACAGACACTCCGCCAGGGATACCACGCCTGGATCGCTTGGGTTGCCTGCTGCTCCGCACGCCTGGGGTTGCCTGTTGCCCGCGATCGCCTGGGGTTGCCTGCTGCCCGCATTTGTTTTTTATAGGGTTGCTGCCTGTCCTGCTTCACCTGGGGTCGCCGAGGTCCTGCTTCGCCTGGGGTCGCCGAGGGTCCTGCTTCGCCTGGGGTCGCCGAGGGTCCTGCTTCGCCTGGGGTCACCGAGGGTCCTGTTTCGCCTGGGGTTGCCTGGTGCTCCGTGACGCCTGGGGAGTCACCAGTTACAGCACGAGGGAGAAGTGGAGCTCCGCTGCCGCCTTCATGGCCAGGGGCTCCTCCCGAAGTTTCCCTCCCAAGGGTCCGCTGCTGCCGCCGCCTCCCGAGGGTCCGCTGTTGCCTCCCGAGGGTCCGCTGCTGCCGCCTCCTCCTGAGGGTCCGCTGTTATGGCCTGGGGCTGCCGGACTATCTTTGCTTGGGACCACCGGACTGCTTGTGGGCCAGGGAAGCCTCTGTCTTTCCCCAGCACCAGAAGAGACTATTTTGGGACTTTATGGGGAGGTGGCCATTTAGGCTATGTTGTGCTGCACAAGGAGGGAGGTGTGTGATGGGGTGCAGCCTATTTTGTGGTGGTTTTGTGTTTTTGTATTGTTTAGAGTGGATATGAGTGAGTTTGGGGTGTGGTTCAGTGAGTGAGTGAGTTTGTGTGAGGAATGTGGAATGTGCCTGGGCTAATGAGGTGCGAATTGCCCAATTAGCCCAGGCACCTGTATAAAAGGGAGTGGTTGGGTATGTTAGTTGGTGAGTGTTTGTGAGAGGGAGAAGACCTGTGTGAGAGAGAGAGAGAGAGTGAGTGGGTTGTTTTGGTATAGTTTGTTTAAAGCCTGTTTTTGTGTTTGTCTTTTTGGTTGGCCATTGTGCCTTTTGTTTTGTGTATTTTGTTTAATTAAAAGTCTTTTATTTTCCCTGCACATCCTGACTTTGAGTCTCCTTACCTCGGTCAGCCTGTCACAAAAATATATACACAATTTATATAATCCTTAACAACAACAAAACGTAACTGAATAAACCCAGAGAAGGGGCAAAAACCAGCTTCTCAAGCTTTTTAAGCTTACCGAGTACAACAGCTACGAGCTCTAATACCTACCGCTACCAAGGCTGAAGACAAAAGAGGACGTGAGTCTCTGCGCCATGATAGTAAGCTCCCAAGGGGGCGGGCTTACGTGGCAGCTCGGCATAGCCTATCGGCAGCTTTGCTATAAAAGCTCAGCCAATCGCTACTGCCTGACGGCAATATCCCATATTTGATGGTTATTTTCGACTTGAAAGGGAACTGTTGGTTCTATTAAACTAACTTTTTTTTTTTCTGAGCACAGCTCAGTGACAAGCGGTTGCTGGTGCCCTCTGCTGTTTACAGTGGGTAGTACAGGTAGTAAATTCAGCAGTGATATTATTACTGTTATTATTATTTACTTCTTCAGACATCCAGGGCAACTTGCAATTGTTACAAGTTATCACAGTACAAAGAATCACATTATAAAATATCACATTACAGAATATCATAATACAGATAAGAGCAGTTATGAAAATACAATAAAATCAATTCAAGTAAGAGCAAATAAAGCACACAGTACATTATAAGAACGAATTCGACTAAGAGCAGCTAAACCTGATAGGAACTATTTGCTTATATGAGTCCAGTAAGAACACGTAGTAAGCATGATAAATACATGAGAATGATTTCAAATAAGAGCAATTACAGAACACTTTATTATTTATACACAATACTCTCCTGGTTATCCTGTAAATATTCTGTTTGCTGTATTTTAAGAATGTATCTGAAATGTCTATTTTTTGCACAGGGGTTAAGGTTAACACGAGTCATTACAAAGGCCAACTGAGCTGCGTTCATATATATAGATAGATAGATAGATCGACAGATAGATAGATAGATAGATAGATAGATAGATAGATAGATAGATAGATAGATAGATAGATAGATAGATAGATAACAACAAACAGTCTACTAAATGGCCACAGGATGGCAGCATTGGATAAGGAATAGCGAGAGCTCCGTTCTGCCCGTCTGCATGACGACCAGGTTTACAGCACAGGAAGCCCCGCGACCCGACACCTCCCCATGTGAGTTTAATTATTTATTCTTAAAACCAATACTATTTGAATCCACAACAGTGATTGATAAAACAGCCTTTGTACAACAATTGTCTTGTGGTCTCCAGGTAAGGGAGCTGTGTGGGTGATGGAGTGCGCTGCAGAGCGGATTTCCACTCCATCACACAAGGGAATGATTTCCATTACATGAGAGTAGATGTTAAAACTTCATGCTGATTTGAACTCGGCTCTCGTCAAGATAAGCACCAACTAAGACGTAGCTTTACAGTAAACTAATGTGATCCATCTGTGTCTCCATCCATTGTCTTTCCTTCCATATGATGATGTAGATATCCTTCTGTCTGGTGTTGATGGCTGAAGTGTAATGCTGGCTCCAGGGATAAGCTTATTTGCCTCCCCAGCACATCAGCACACACAACGGCTGCGATGCTGGCTCCGGGGATCAACCATAGTGCGGTCTCCCGAGCGCATCAGCATGACAACCGTCTGGATTGAGCTAAGTAGGGTACATCTCTGGGGTCTTCAAGTGGGCACCTTCCATCCTCAGTGTTTCGTCGACTAGCCCATGACACCTCAAGAGGGTTGGACGGTGATTCTGGCGTCCCAGCATCACCCCCCTCCGTCTCCCACTCAACTCAGCCCAGCTTACTTACCCGTACATCAGCGTTTCTTTCTATTGTGCTTGAGATCCCCAGCCAGAATCTTTCCATCTCAACCACAGCCAGTTGCTGCTCCTCTCTGCTGCTTCAGATAAGATCTTCACTGTGTGACGCAACTCTTGCCCACTGAATATAAAGAATGCCGTGTTCAGTGCTAACTCTATGATTTAGGGTGTGGATATATTGAAACCACTGAAGTGGTTTAAAAAAAAAGTTAGGAAATGTAGGTGATATCTAACTCGCTGTTTTTTACAAACAAAATTTCAAAAATGAAAGCGTGTGTGACGCTTATTTCCCTACTAGCCCTTGTCTTTAACCACTGGAGCACACAGACTCTTACAGGGAGTTTGAAACCGCACATCACTTTGCGTGTATCCTTACTCATGTCTGTCCCACAGGAGTTCCCTGGCTGTAGTTTATGTGGCTGTTCTTTGATCTCATGCAGTGTTATAGGAGTGTGCAAAGCTGACTGCTAGTCTGTGATGGTTGATTCTAGAGTGTGCAGAGCTGCTAGTCTTTGATAGTGATTCTAGTGTGTGCAGAGCTGCTAGTCTGTGATGGTTGATTCTTGTGTCTGCAGAGCTGCTAGTCTTTGATGCTTGATTCTAGTGTGTGCAGAGCTGCTAGTCTTCGATAGTGATTCTAGTGTGTGCAGAGCTGCTAGTCTTCGATAGTGATTCTAGTGATTCTAGTTAGTTCAACTCTCTAGAAAACAAGATCAAGACAATCCTATCTGAACAATATGATAATATAGATCACATTGTGATGCACATCAGGCTGTTTATGTGTGTTTGACTGACACAGCCTAATCAACCCCAGCTCTGTGCAGACCAACTGCAGCGGCTCTGCAGCTGTTCTCAGCCTCAGCCCCTGTGGTTACTGTCTATGAGCCAGAGCAGCTCCTGCAGAGCTGAGGGAGGTTTTTGTACGGACGTGTGAGAGGGGAGCTATAGGACTGCTGACAGTAGTAATCTCCTGCATCTTCAGCCTGGACTCCACTGATGGTCAGTGTAAACTGTGTCCCAGATCCACTGCCACTGAATGGAGCTGGAGTCCCAGAGTGAAGAGTGCTGGCATATCTAACCAGGAGCTGTGGAGCCTGGCCAGGTTTCTGCAGGTACCAGTGGAGGACTCACAACAATGTCTGCACTGGACTCTGGAGAAAAAATACAAGAAAACATGAATAAAATAATAATACAAGATTGTACTGTGTGTTTCAGTGACTCTGAAAGGGCTGAGCAGTGACTGATCAATACTGTGTGTCTTAAAGTGTTTGGAGCAGTGAGGCAGGCACAGGTATGCAAAGCACCTTCCTTTATACAAATCCTGTCCCAGGCAGTTAGATGAGATCTGAGCCGTGAGCACCAGTGGGGCTTCATAGGGTTGGGCCACTTTTACTGTTTTCTTCTATTTTTCCCCAGTCAAAGCTCTCAGTATATCACTGCTGTCTAATCTGTGTGTCTGTCTAAACTGACAATAATGTTTGTGTTTGTGTCATTATTTCAATCCTATTGAGAATTAAAGGGTATGTAGTGCCCTACCCCTAACCCTAGTGTTATACCTTCCCATGTGTTGCTGCTGCTGTACAAGTAATGGACCTGTCATTTTTCTTTTCATTGTTCTCATTTTGACAGCTTCTTACTCTTCTAAATGGAACATCTACTTCACTGTCTTTCACAGGCCTTTCCAAGATGTACCTTGAACTGCTACGAGTGCGTTTTCATGATTTCAATCATGCTAATATTTAACAAGCCAGGGGAAAAGGTAGGAAACTCATGTATTGATTTCTTTATTGATTGATTGACTGATGTGTGTGAAAGGGTGCACACAGTGACTGATCACACTCCATTGCCATGGCAATCCCAGCTCACTGAGAAACACATGGCTCTTGTATTGACATGTTGTTTTGAGAAAGATTGGAACAAACCAGCTTTCTTTCATCTAGAATGAGACTGAATTAGTGGGGAGTCTGTGATGTAGGGAATAGAAGTGAATATGTGACAGTGATATGAATGAAGAATTGTACATTTCAGTAAATACATTTTTATTTGTATTCACATTTCACCTATTATATACACACACATAATCAGTGATCAGAATATTCTCTCGTCTAAAACGGCATCAATGTCAATATCTTAACTGTCAAGAGGATGTATGCGGCCTCGCAAGATATGCTGACGCCGAAAAACTCTGTTAAAATCAGCATGAAATAGAAGCAGCAACAGCTGCCGAGCCGTCTTGAAATGTGATTCTACGAATAGATTACACCCACTCAAAGGTATGGAGACATTTTAAACAACAACTAAGCCTTGTGTTAGAACTATCTTACCTGCTGCAACTAGTGTCAATGTAGTCATGTGTCAAATTAAAGTTAGTAAGACTTACGCTATAACTAAGCTGAGTAAGAACTTACACACAGCTGGTGCAACCCAGCCCAGGATTCATGGGCATCTTCATATGAGAATCAGATATGAAAAACATGAATTACATTTTTACAATTCTTGGAATTACTGAATGATGTTTTAGAATTTAGAATAGATGGTATCATCACTACATTACTAGATGACCCTGTAGTCACAACAAAATCAGTTTGTTATAAATAGACTAATATTGAATCCATACCTACATGTAACTGTGTGTTGTTATTGAGCTCAGTGTGTTTGTGTGCAGTTGAGCTCCTCCACAGGCCGGGTCCTGTTTCATTGCCTTCACCCTCAGCACCTGCAGTAGGTCCCAGCTGCAGCAGTGCAGTCGCTGTGCAGTCCTGCTGAGGGAGGTTTTTGTACGGGTGTGTAGCACTGTGTGAACACATCTCTACTGCTGGGGTAGTGGTAACTCTGACAGTAGTAATCTCCTGCATCTTCAGCCTGGACTCCACTGATGGTCAGAGTGAAGTCAGTCCCAGATCCACTGCCACTGAAACGAGTTGGGATCCCAGACTGAAGGGTACTTGCCAAATAGATCAGGAGTTTGGGAGCTTCCCCAGGTTTCTGTTGGTACCAGGCTAGTTGGTTGTTATCGTACACTGCACTGCTGACTTTACAGCTCAGAGCGACTGTGTCTCCTGGGAGAACAGATTTCACTGCTGGAGTCTGAGTCAAAGTATACTGTCCACTAGATTCTGAAAATAATAAATAAAAATATAGAAGATTATAATAAATTAACGAATTAAATTATGACAACATATTCAATTTCAAGGCTTTTTTCATATTTTTTTTCAGTATG
Organism: Acipenser oxyrinchus oxyrinchus; assembly: GCA_030684275.1. Taxonomy (NCBI): domain Eukaryota; kingdom Metazoa; phylum Chordata; class Actinopteri; order Acipenseriformes; family Acipenseridae; genus Acipenser; species Acipenser oxyrinchus. The sequence goes on from JAGXEW010000514.1 coordinate 19,055, forward strand.
TCCTGTTTTACTTGTAATAATTATATATTAAAAGTTGTCCCACAATTTTTAAAGTGTTTTTCTAAATGATTCTTACCCTGAGTGCAGATGACAAGTGCCCAGATGAAGATGCTGATAAAAGTCATTGTTGTTGTGGATTCTGTTGCCATGAAGGGCAGCTCTCAATCATGAAGTGTTAAACTCACAGGGCTATAAACACTCCCAGAGCACTGAAGCATGTGCTGCCAATGCAAAGTGTCTTTTCTATGCAAATTGTCTTCCTTGGCACAGCAGCCACTTCTAGCCAAGCAGTGCTCTTAAGTTTAAACTCATTTTCAGCTGATGCAGTTTCTTTGCCTTTCAGAAAAAAAACAGAAAAAAAGTTTTATCTTGAAAACAAAATGGAAAGATAGCTTCTAGTTTTGTTTGTGTTGAGTTTGTACAAACACAGCTATTTCTCTCTCTTCTCCCTTCTCTCAAACAATTCATCTTAGCCACAGCTGTGATTATGTAGCTTTGTTACACAGTAAAAATCAATATTAGTTGTAAAATATTAAAATCAGAGCTGCAGGTTAATAGATCCATCATAAACTTTGTGAAATCAAATCAATTCAAGCAGCAAACATTTTGATTTTGCACATTGCTAATGTTGAGTGAAAAGTTTCCAGTTTTTTCCTGTGGACCCCCTGGACTGTCTCTGAGGACCCCAGGTTAAGAACCACTGCTCTGGATTAAAGAGCATCATTTTATTACTCTCTCTCTCCCTCTTGTGGTCACAGAGCGTAGTGCAGTTTGTGATGTTTGGTGTTTTCTCATTTTAAGGTTGTGGAGAGATATTCTCATGCCATAAGAGACAGGCTCGGCTGACTCAACTTACCGTGAATATTTTCAAAGAGGAAAGATCAGAAAAATTCCCCTTAAAGATGTATTGGCATCTTCATGAATTCAGTGTTTTAATTGGCTGAGAGATTAATTGTTTTATATTATCCTTTGAGCCACTTTGTGTGAATCAATGACCTAATAAAAGTTTAGTCACCCCAGCAAGTTAAACCAGTTGCTTCCAGATTGTTTTAATACATGCACTCCTTTTCCAGTCGGCTCCATAGCGTGGAACACTCCCTGTTTTTCACAGAACAGGACAGGTATAGAAGCCTCTAACCTGTTCTTAAGAGCGTCATTATGCACATTTGCTTGCAGTTTAAACAATGGCTCACAGGAAACCTGTCCCTGGAAGATGAACGGATGTGGTTTCAGCACCTGTTACATAGGATAGCTGCAGCCATAATACATTGAAAATCTGAAGTACAGTAGCGGTGCTCGTATAATCAACAAAGCACCTACACTTCACACGAGAATAACAAAACACCAATACATCACCACACACGCAGAACATTAACAACAATAAATAATATGAGCTTATTGCAATATTTATTTATTCCTTTACTTATTTGTTTATTTCGATAATTATTTAGGTATTTATTTATTTCGATATTTATTTATTAATACATAAATTAATTAAACAAATATTGAAATAAACAAATAAATGTCAGTGTAGCTATTTATTTGTTTGTTTATTTATTTATCTTTAATTTTGGCATGGAATATCCTCCATAGTTGCTTTGTGTGAGAATATAAAAACATCCAGTTGGAGCTACAAGGATATTATTAGAAATATGTGGGGAAATAGCGCCCCCTGCCGAGCTGCAGAAAGAAAAGCTCACAGTAACTTGTAATACATACATACATACCAGGCGCAGTAGGTCCACTGAGGCAGCCGAGGGCCGCCCGGTAAAAATCGGCTCAATTCTTAATTGTAAGAAAAAAAAAGATAAAAAACAAACAAAGAAAAACGTACCCACTTTATTTTTTAAGAGTGTCAAATTGATATATATATATATATATATATATATATATATATATATATATATATATATATATATATATATAATGATTTCCATTACATGAGAGTAGATGTTAAAACTTCATGCTGATTTGAACTTGGCTCTCGCCAAGATAAGCACCAACTAAGACGTAGCTTCACAGTAAACTAATGTGATCCATATGTGTCTCCATCCATTTGCGCTTCCTTCCATATGATGATGTAGATATCCTTCTGTCTGGTGTTGATGGCTGAAGTGTAATGCTGGCTCCAGGGATCAGCTTATTTTGCCTCCCTAGGCATCAGCACACACAACGGCTGCGATGCTGGCTCTGGGATCAACCATAGTGCGGTCTCCCCAGCGCATCAGCATGACAACCGTCTGGATTGAGCTAAGTAGGGTACATCTCTGGGGTCTTCAAGTGGGCACCTTCCATCCTCGGTGTTTCATCGACTAGCCCACGACACCTCAAGAGGGCTCGACGGTGATTCTGGCGTCCCAGCATCACCCCTCCGTCCCCCACTCAACTCAGCCCAGCTTACTTACCTGTATATCAGCCTTTCTTTCTTTCTATTGTGCTTGAGATCCCCAGCCAGAATCTTTCCGTCTCAACCACAGCCAGTTGCTGCTCCTCTCTGCTGCTTCAGATAAGTTCTTCACTGTGCGACGCAACTCTTGGCCATTGAATCCGACATCTCTGAGAAACCGGGTTGTAGAGTGTGCCACAAATCCTCGACATCCCACTTCCACTGGGTAAACCCAGACTCTCCATCCTCGCTGTTCCGCTTCAGTGGCTAGTTGAGCATACCGCAGTTTCTTCCTCTCATACGCCTCATCTACAGCATCCTCCCATGGCACTGTTAACTCCACCAGGTGAACAAGGCGTGCTGATTCAGACCACAAGACAATATCTGGTCGAAGGTTTGTGGTGGCAATCTCAGGTGGAAAAATAAGCCGCTGACCAACATCCGCCAGCATTTTCCAGTCTCTAGCAGCTTCCAGTTGTCCTGGGCGAGGATTGGTTTTAACACCTTTTCTTGGTGGTTGCTCTCCTGGGCGGAGGAATGTTGTCTTTTGTGTGTAATGTTTTGATGGAACAGGTGGCAACTTATTGGTCATGTTACGCTTGTCTTCCAATGCTAAGGCCAAACATCGCAGCACCTGGTCATGGCGCCAAGTAAACCGTCCTTGGCTAAGAGCCACCTTACATCCTGTCAAAATGTGCCTTAATGTTGCAGGTGATGAACACAAAGGACATGAGGAATCCTCTCCTACCCAGAGGTTTAGGTTCTGTGGTGATGGGAGAACATCATATGTTGACCTTATAAGGAAACTGATCCTGCTCTGTTCCATTGACCATAGGTCTTGCCAGCCAATCTTGCGTTGTTCCACACTCTCCCATCTCATCCATTCTCCCTGCTTGCCCTGGGAAATGGCCTTTATACACCTCATCCTCTCCTCCTGCTTTTGCACCTCGTTGACTACAAGCTTCCTCCGTTGTGCTGGGGCTGCCTTGTGCCATGTAGGAGGAGCTGAACTGAGACCAAGACCCCTCTTCCATGCTGAACTTGCCCCATGATATCACCAATTCGAAGGGCAGCCTTTGCATCCTCCACAGCTTTCTTTGCCACCCACTTTCTTCCAGTTTTCAACACAGGTGCTGCCTCCCTTACGCATTTGTCGCGTGACTCTACTAATGTCATTTCCAGTCGGACCTTGGCGCACTTAAACTCCTCGGTTAGAGCGGAGACAGGTAGCTGCAGTATTCCTTTACCATAAAGTCCCACTCTGCTGAGGCAGCGTGGAACTCCCAACCATTTCCTGATGTGTGAACTGATTAAAGCTTCCAGCTTCTCTACTGTTGTCAAAGAAACCTCGTACACAGTCAGTGGCCACAGCAGCCGTGGCAGTAGGCCAAACTGAAAGCACCAGAGTTTTAGTTTGCCTGGTAAAGCGCTGCTGTCTATGCTCTTCAACCCTTCCACAGCTTGTTGTCTAACTTCTCCCACACGAACTGTGTCCTTTAGATCCCCGTCGTACCATCTCCCAAGGCTCTTCACTGGCTTCTCAGACACTGTTGGTATTGCCTCACCATTAATGAAGAACGTTTTATCTACTACTTTACCTTTAGTTATAGAGATGCTCCTTGATTTAGTGGGCTTGAATTGCATTCGTGCCCATTCAATGTTATTGGTTAATTTGCCCAATAACCGATTAGTGCAGGCTACTGTTGTAGTCATGGTTGTCATGTCATCCATGTATGCTCGAATTGGTGGTAGTCGCATTCCAGAAGCCAAGCTCTCCTCCCACTACCCATTTTGATGCCCTAATGATTACTTCCATTGCCATGGTAAAAGCCAGTGGAGAAATGGTGCATCCTGCCATTATTCCAACTTCTAGGCATTGCCATGTAGTGCTGAATTCTGAAGTTGAGAAACTAAATTGCAAATCTCCAAAGTAGGCTTTGACTAGATTTGTTATTGTCATTGGTACACTGAAAAAATCAAATGCTGCCCAAAGAAGTTCATGTGGCACTGAACCATATACATTAGCCAAATCCAGGAATGTCACATGGAGCTCCTTCCTCTCCTTTTTAGCTGATTGAATTTGTTGCCAGATCACATTGATGTGTTCTAAGCATCCTGGGAAACCTGGAATGCCCGCTTTTGTATTGAAGTGTCAATGAAGCAGTTCTTTAATAGGTAAGTTGACAATCTCTGAGCAATAATGCTGAAGAAAATCTTGCCTTCTACGTTTAATAGGGAAATAGGGCGAAACTGACTGATGCTGCTAGAATCTTTTTCTTTAGGTATAAAGACTCCACCTGCTCGGCGCCATGCTCTTGGTACAACCTGTTTTTCCCATGCTACTTTCATCAGTTTCCACAGGATTCGTAGAACTCCTGAAGCGCTCTTGTACACTCTGTACGGAACTCCATTAGGCCCTGGAGATGATGAAGCCCTTGCTTTTTCACAGCTTGCTCTACTTCTTTCCACTTAGGTGCACAGTCCTCCATTTGGTATTCTGGTGGATTGATAGGTGGGATGTCTGAAGGAATTGACATAGGCTCCTGCCTTTTGAATCTGTATGCTTTCCTCCAAATATCTCTCCAACTCAAACTTAGATGCTTTTAGTGTGCCATTCTTCTCACTGGTGAATAACTTCTTTACAAATTTGAATGGGTCTTTATAAAGTTAGTTCTCGCACGCTCCTTCTTTTTGTAAGCGTTTCCGTGGCGCTCAGCTCTGCGCAATGTTGCAAGCTTATGTTTTATGACCCTTTGTAAGAGATTGAGTCCCTCCTTCTGACTTTCTTCTGCTCTTCTCCATTGCTTCCTCAGCTGTCTCCTTTCTCTAACTAAGCGTTCAATCTCCTGCTGCCGTCTAGACTTTCCAGGAATAGTTTGTACTTTTTCCTTCCTTTTTCAACTCCAAACCTCTCGCTTCCATATCGTAGATGATGTCCCCAAATTTATCCAGTTTCTTTTCAACTGTTCCACTTAACCTTTCCAATGCAAAGCAGAGATCTGTGTTTACTGTGTCCCATGCAGTTTTCTCACAAGCTCTTGGCCATTTAACTCCAGGCTTGTGCCCGTTGAGGTTCTTTTCTCTCTTACGCTGGTTTGTCTGCCGGGTTCACAAGGATCATTAGGTTCATCACTAACTGTGTCCATGCAAGTCCTCCTCACATCTATGACAGGGTGCTGATATCCTGCGAACTGTGGTTTGCTTCCTGTCGCTGGATTTCATTCGACTGACTTGACTGACTTCGTAAGAAGTACTGATCAATGCGAGGCCCTTGTCCCTTCTTCCTCAAGCATTTCATTCTCCCTTGATGAATCTTCAAACCCCTGACTGTTGTCGCCTTGCTCCAGCCGCAGACACAAACCTGGAGTTCCATGTCTTTGCTAACTGCAGATCTTGAACTAGTCTTTTGTGAAGTACTCTCTATACTCATATCCGTTTCCGTTCCTAAGTCCTTAACCGTGTTGTCCAACGTTGAGTCATCTTCCGCCCGCTCTCGCAGACTCTAGGGGTATTTTCCTGTTTAATTTCTTTGAAGCCTTGGGTGGTGTCTCCAGCATCCTGTAAACACAGAGCTGGATACTGCCGACAAGGGTAGCTAACCCTTGCCAGCCCCAATGGGGTCTCTTTCCTCCAGTCAGCTGTCTCTCCAGGCTGTCACGAGGTCTTTCCCTTGTTGCCAGCTGCACTATTCACAGCAGTCACTGGACGTATCCAGATCTTCATGATTTCCATTACATGAGAGTAGATGTTAAAACTTCATGCTGATTTGAACTTGGCTCTCGCCAAGATAAGCACCAACTAAGACGTAGCTTCACAGTAAACTAATGTGATCCATATGTGTCTCCATCCATTTGCGCTTCCTTCCATATGATGATGTAGATATCCTTCTGTCTGGTGTTGATGGCTGAAGTGTAATGCTGGCTCCAGGGATCAGCTTATTTTGCCTCCCTAGCGCATCAGCACACACAGCGGCTGCGATGCTGGCTCCGGGATCAACCATAGTGCGGTCTCCCCAGCGCATCAGCATGACAACCGTCTGGATTGAGCTAAGTAGGGTACATCTCTGGGGTCTTCAAGTGGGCACCTTCCATCCTCTGTGTTTCGTCGACTAGCCCACGACACCTCAAGAGGGCTCGACGGTGATTCTGGCGTCCCAGCATCACCCCCTCCGTCCCCCACTCAACTCAGCCCAGCTTACTTACCTGTATATCAGCCTTTCTTTCTTTCTATTGTGCTTGAGATCCCCAGCCAGAATCTTTCCGTCTCAACCACAGCCAGTTGCTGCTCCTCTCTGCTGCTTCAGATAAGTTCTTCACTGTGCGACGCAACTCTTGGCCATTGAATCCGACATCTCTGAGAAACCGGGTTGTAGAGTGTGCCACAAATCCTCGACATCCCACTTCCACTGGGTAAACCCAGACTCTCCATCCTCGCTGTTCCGCTTCAGTGGCTAGTTGAGCATACCGCAGTTTCTTCCTCTCATACGCCTCATCTACAGCATCCTCCCATGGCACTGTTAACTCCACCAGGTGAACAAGGCGTGCTGATTCAGACCACAAGACAATATCTGGTCGAAGGTTTGTGGTGGCAATCTCAGGTGGAAAAATAAGCCGTTGACCAACATCCGCCAGCATTTTCCAGTCTCTAGCAGCTTCCAGTTGTCCTGGGCGAGGATTGGTTTTAACACCTTTTCTTGGTGGTTGCTCTCCTGGGCGGAGGAATGTTGTCTTTTGTGTGTAATTGTGACAAAGACGACTGAGCGGTGACGTCACGGCAGAGCCAGGAAACACAGTACAGACAGAGACTTGGGGTTTTTGGTGAAGCTGAGCGCGTGATCGCGCTCAGCGTTTAATAATCAAACAGAAAATAAAAGGTTTGTACACAAAACAGAAACACGGCACTTACGCCAAAATAAATAGATAAACAAAAACAGACTAACACTAAACAAACGGTGGACGGACAGACACACAAACACGGTGAGTAAATAATAAAACAAGTACCGTGCTGGTCCTACCAGCACGCGATAGCAATTGTTCTATATATTTCCTCTCTCTCTCTCTCTCTCTCTCTCTCTCTCTCTCTCTCTCTCTCTCTCTCTCTCACTCACGAACACCCAACCCCGAGTGAGTGAAAACATACAGCTTTTATGCAGTTGTACCGAGACTCGATTGCTAGTCAATCATTCAATTGGAATCTCGGTACAACTGCACGTGAATTAATTAAAGTGCAATTCCCGTGCTCACATATTATTACTTTTTACTTGCACGTGATGTGATTTGTGCCCTCCTCGTGCCTAAATACAAATCTACAATTTAAACACATGTGAAACACAGACCCGCTTATATCCCGTGTACCAATGCCTATACACCAACATTTACACACAACACGTAACACAAAATACACACAGGGGGCACTTTGCCACATATACCCCCCTTGTGCAAAGCACACATGGCCTCAATGGCCACCTCCCCCTCAGTCCCAAAGTCCCGGAAGAGGGGGAAGCAAGTTGTTTCTGGGGGTGGCCATGGTGGAATGTCCGGCACCCCCAATTCTTCGTGGCTGGCAGCTCCCTCTTCCGGGGCTTCAGCCACACTATCTCCTGCTGCGAAAGTGCAGCTGGGGAGCTGGTCTCCTGACCTCCCCCTTCTTCATGGCCGGCAGTTCCCCTCCATGGGGCTCCGACCACACAATCTCCGGCAGCGAAACTGCTGCGGGGAAGCTGGTCTCTGACCTCCCCTTCTTCATGGCCGGCAGTTCCCCTCCTGGGGCTCTGGCCACCGTGTTTCCTGCCACGGAAATGCGGCTGGGGAGCTGGTCTCCTGACCTCCCCCTTTCTTCATGGCCGACAGCTCCCTTCATGGGGTTCTGGCCATAGTGTAGCGACCCCAGGCGAAGCAGGACCCTCGACTACCCCAGGCGAAGCAGGATCCCTGGCGACCCCAGGCGACGGCAGCGGACCCTCGGGAGGCGACGGCAGCAGCAGCGGACCCTCGGGAGGCGACGGCAGCAGCAGCGGACCCTCGGGAGGCGAACTCGGGAGGGGAGCCCCTGGCCATAGAGGCGGCAGCAGGAGCTCCACTTCTCCCTCGTACCCTGTACCCTGTGTGGAGCAAAAGGCAGCCCCAGGCGATGCGGAGCGACAGGCAGCCCCAGGCGATGCGGAGCGGCTGGCAACCCCAGGCGATGCGGAGCGGCTGGCAACCCCAGGCGATGCGGAGCGGCTGGCAACCCCAGGCGATGCGGAGCGGCTGGCAACCCCAGGCGATGCGGAGCGGCTGGCAACCCCAGGCGATGCGGAGCGGCTGGCAACCCCAGGCGGCGCGGAGCGGCTGGCAACCCCAGGCGATGCGGAGCGGCTGGCAACCCCAGGCGATGCGGAGCGGCTGGCAACCCCAGGCGATGCAAGGCAAGCATCCTTGGGCGAGCGAGGCAGGCATCCTTGGGCGAAGCGAGGCAGGCATCCTTGGGCGAAGCGAGGCAGGCATCCTTGGGCGAAGCGAGGCAGGCATCCTTGGGCGAAGCGAGGCAGGCATCCTTGGGCGAAGCGAGGCAGGCATCCCTGGGCGAAGCGAGGCAGGCATCCTTGGGCGAAGCGAGGCAGGCATCCTTGGGCGAAGCGAGGCAGGCATCCTTGGGCGAAGCGAGGCAGGCATCCTTGGGCGAAGCGGGGCAGGCATCCTTGGGCGAAGCGGGGCAGGCATCCTTGGGTGAAGCGGGGCAGGGAGTCAGGACTAGCTGGGGTGCAGGTGTTGGCCCTCTTCTCGGCCTCTGCGGCGGGCGGTTCTTCCCGTGCTTCCCTCAGCAGCCTATGCAAGGGCTGCCGAGGACCGCCAGCATCTAGTCCGGGTCCTTCTGGTGAAGGGAGAGGCAGCTCCTGCTCCTCTCCTCGTGACGGTGGGGAAATGATACCAGCAGGCATCCCTCCTCTGCTGGTGGGGAAAGTGTTACCAGCAGGCATTCATCCTCTGCTGGTGGGGAAGTAATACCAGCAGGCATTCCTCCTCTGCTGGTGGGGAAGTGTTACCAGCAGGCATTCCTCCTCTGCTGGTGGGGAAGTGATACCAGCAGGCATTCATCCTCTGCTGGTGGGGAAGTGTTACCAGCAGGCATTCATCCTCTGCTGGTGGGGTTGGCGGAGGCAGAGGCAGCTCCTGCTGCTCTGCTCCTGCCGATGGAGGTGGCGGAGGCAGAGGCAGCTCCTGCTGCTCTGCCGATGGAAGTGGCGGAGGCAGAGGCAGCTCCTGCTGCTCTGCTCCTGCCGATGGAGGTGGCGGAGGCAGAGGCAGCTCCTGCTGCTCTGCCGATGGAAGTGGCGGAGGCAGAGGCAGCTCCTGCTGCTCTGCTCCTGCCGATGGAGGTGGCGGAGGCAGAGGCAGCTCCTGCTGCTCTGCCGATGGAAGTGGCGGAGGCAGAGGCAGCTCCTGCTGCTCTGCTCCTGCCGGTGGAGGTGGCGGAGGCAGAGGCAGCTCCTGCTGCTCTGCTCCTGCCAATGGAGGTGGCGGAGGCGGGACCAGCAGGAATTCACCCTCTGCTGGTGGAGGTGGGAGCTGCAAGCAGTCCTCCCATGGCAATGGAGGTGGACCCAGCAGGAATTCACCCTCTGCTGGTGGAGACTGGGGCTGTGGACGCTCTACCTTCCGTGTCTTGGGCCGTGGACGCACCGACTCCTCCCTCTTGGGCTGTGGACGCACCGACTCCTCCCTCTTGGGCTGTGGACGCACCGACTCCTCCCTCTTGGGCTGTGGACGCACCGACTCCTCCCTCTTGGGCTGTGGACGCACCGACTCCTCCCATTCAGGCGTAGGGACGTTCGGGCTCCTCCCATTCAGGCGTAGGGACGTTCGGGCTCCTCCCACTCAGGCGTAGGGACGTTCGGGCTCCTCCCACTCAGGCGTAGGACGTTCGGGCTCCTCCCGCTTGGGCTGTGGACACTCAGGCTCCTCCCACTTGGGCTGTGGACACTCAGCCTTCCTCTTCCCCTTTCCCCTTCTCTGCCTCCTCCTCACCTTCCTATCCTGGGCCAGTTCCTCCTCTCCCTCTTGGTAGGGGCAGCGCACCACCGGGTGCCCGAACTCCCCACAGGCAAGGCACCAGCCTTGGTCCTCTAGACCACCGAGGAGGACCTCCAGATCCTGGCAGCCATCTCTCCAGTTCCAGCCTTCCATTTTTTTTTTTTTTTTTTTGTTGTTGGGTTTTTTTTTTTTTTTTTTTTTAAACCCCAAATTGCGGTTCCTGCTCTGGCCTGAGTCCTGGAGGCGCTGTAGCTCCCGGTTCTGACACCACGTGTGACAAAGACGACTGAGCGGTGACGTCACGGCAGAGCCAGGAAACACAGTACAGACAGAGACTTGGGGTTTTTGGTGAAGCTGAGCGCGTGATCGCGCTCAGCGTTTAATAATCAAACAGAAAATAAAAGGTTTGTACACAAAACAGAAACACGGCACTTACGCCAAAATAAATAGATAAACAAAAACGGACTAACACTAAACAAACGGTGGACGGACAGACACACAAACACGGTGAGTAAATAATAAAACAAGTACCGTGCTGGTCCTACCAGCACGCGATAGCAATTGTTCTATATATTTCCTCTCTCTCTCTCTCTCTCTCTCTCTCTCTCTCTCGCTCTCTCTCACTCTCACGAACACCCAACCCCGAAAGTGAGTGAAAACATAGCTGTTTTATGCAGTTGTACCGAGACTCGATTGCTAGTCAATCATTCAATTGGAATCTCGGTACAACTGCACGTGAATTAATTAAAGTGCAATTCCCCGTGCTCACATATTATTACTTTTTACTTGCACGTGATGTGATTTGTGCCCTCCTCGTGCCTAAATACAAATCTACAATTTAAACACATGTGAAACACAGACCCGCTTATATCCCGTGTACCAATGCCTATACACCAACATTTACACACAACACGTAACACAAAATACACACAGGGGGGGGCACTTTGCCACAGTAATGTTTTGATGGAACAGGTGGCAACTTATTGGTCATGTTACGCTTGTCTTCCAATGCTAAGGCCAAACATCGCAGCACCTGGTCATGGCGCCAAGTAAACCGTCCTTGGCTAAGAGCCACCTTACATCCTGTCAAAATGTGCCTTAATGTTGCAGGTGATGAACACAAAGGACATGAGGAATCCTCTCCTACCCAGAGGTTTAGGTTCTGTGGTGATGGGAGAACATCATATGTTGACCTTATAAGGAAACTGATCCTGCTCTGTTCCATTGACCATAGGTCTTGCCAGCCAATCTTGCGTTGTTCCACACTCTCCCATCTCATCCATTCTCCCTGCTTGCCCTGGGAAATGGCCTTATACACCTCATCCTCTCCTCCTGCTTTTGCACCTCGTTGACTACAAGCTTCCTCCGCTGGCTTGGGGCTGCCTTGTGCCATGTAGGAGGAGCTGAACTGAGACCAAGACCCCTCTTCCATGCTGAACTTGCCCCATGATATCACCAATTCGAAGGGCAGCCTTTGCATCCTCCACAGCTTTCTTTGCCACCCACTTTCTTCCAGTTTTCAACACAGGTGCTGCCTCCCTACGCATTTGTCGCGTGACTCTACTAATGTCATTTCCAGTCGGACCTTGGCGCACTTAAACTCCTCGGTTAGAGCGGAGACAGGTAGCTGCAGTATTCCTTTACCATAAAGTCCCACTCTGCTGAGGCAGCGTGGAACTCCCAACCATTTCCTGATGTGTGAACTGATTAAAGCTTCCAGCTTCTCTACTGTTGTCAAAGAAACCTCGTACACAGTCAGTGGCCACAGCAGCCGTGGCAGTAGGCCAAACTGAAAGCACCAGAGTTTTAGTTTGCCTGGTAAAGCGCTGCTGTCTATGCTCTTCAACCCTTCCACAGCTTGTTGTCTAACTTCTCCCACACGAACTGTGTACTTTAGATCCCCGTCGTACCATCTCCCAAGGCTCTTCACTGGCTTCTCAGACACTGTTGGTATTGCCTCACCATTAATGAATATATAGTAGCGATCCTGGTTCCCGCAGGCAGGCGCATCACACAGGGCGAGACAATCCACACACAGGTGAAGGGCGGGCGCGAACCCGGGACCTCTCGCACTGAAGCATAGCGCCGATACCGCTGTACAAAGAGCCGCCCCTGAGTCATGTGACATGTCAGCGTTCTGTTGCTATGCGCGTCACTGCTTTTGCTCCACGTCTTGAGACTGACAGTTGGAGTTCATTGACGCCGTCATACAATTGTGATCAAATAATTTATCTTTTACAGTACAAATTTGAGAGCAGTATATCGCTAACTCAGCACAGTTAAGTATCCAGAAAAAGCCACCAAAGAAGATGAGGGGTATTCGTTTTGAAAGGTAAAAAAATAGAGAAATATCGAAAATTAATATTAATACATTATAAGTTATTGAAGCCGTCCTGTATTTTTGAAGACGTACATAGACATTTAAATAAATGATAAACGTGTGTGTGTGTGTGTGTGTGTGTGTGTGTGTGTGTGTGTGTGTGTGTGTGTGTGTGTGTGTGTGTGTGTGCACACACACACGTATCATTTATTTAAAAAGGTTTAAAAGATAAAACAAATCTCTCTCTATATACACACACACAAATTTGGAATTTGGTATTTGGAATTTGGAATTTTTAAATAACTAATCGCAGAAATGTTAGTAATAGAAAACTGAATAACGTAGGAGTCTAAGAAATGACCAGGTAACCCTAAGATACTAAATACTCATGTGATTGTTCACTGATGAGCATTAAGCAAAAATAAGCAAACACTGTAACCTGGCAATTGGATGGTTCATGGTGACATAGTGTTGTAGACATTAGAAACCATACGTTTTACTGTTTATATTAATATAATGTGCACTTGAAACTTTTACAATATTTCACTTGTAATGGGGGTTCAGCGGGGACAGCCAGCACCACCGTTACTGCTGGGGAACCTTAGAAGCGTCCAGAACATTCTGTTGGGACAACACACATGGCTGGGTGATGAGGTGATGGACCACAGCCAGGCTCTACTATGTAGACCGTACCCACAGGTGGGAGGTTTGTATGCTGTCACCAGCCTGACACAGCTGACTTCCTTCAGCTCACCGGCTCAGGGATTTGTACAGATTCTCAATGTGTCTGGCAATCACTGGGTCACGGTAAGTAACACAGGCTGTGAGGAAGGTACTTTAAATGTGTTTGACTCTTTGGGAATTAATAATAAGCATGATTTCCGTTCCCAGGTCGTATCACTGCTGCAGTACAGTGGAAAGACAGTTCGGATCGGGTGGCCACATGTACAGCAGCAGCAGGGAGGAGTGACTGTGGACTGTTTACCATCGCAAACAGCCTCACACTCTGCATGGGTGGAGATCCAGGTAAGTTATGTTATGATCAAAAGCACATTTCTTGTTTTGTAGATGGATCTCTTACTCCTTTCCTGAGCTGTGAGAGAACCCCCTCCCAGAGGTACATTTCTGTGATGTGGAGGTCTGAGGTCTACTGCACATGCAGGAGACCATACAGGATTGCACTGGAGCTGATGGTGGAATGCGGGAGGTGTGGCGAATGGTTCCATGGCTAGTGCAAAGAAGTTAAGTATGAAATGTCCATATGATTTACTGATAACACATGTCACTATAAATTGGCAATGTCATTTTTAGACAGGCAGCCTCTTTATTGTGGGTTATGTGAGAAGGCATTTTAAAGTTCTGTTAAACCTGCTCCTAACACCCCACTCCATAGGTCAGGACCTTGACGTGGTGAGGGGCTTTTACCAAAGCTGACCTGCAGTATAGGTTTTTTTTTTTCACGAATGCTTACGCATTAAGTCCTGGATAGCACGTTACAATGGAAATATGCAATCTGATCATGTACTTGTTTTATTGTGAAGAATACAGAAAAAAAAGTTTGTTACATTTTTCAACATGTTGTGCCTTTTTGTGAATGTCTTTCTGGTTCTGACTACTACACCTGATACACAACTCACTAAAATGATTGAGTTCAGATTTCTGCTCGCCATGCAGTGCTCTGTTAAGGGTTCCCCAGCACTAAGACTGGACAACTCGGATCTACATTGACTTCTACACTAGAATTTACACAAATCTGACATCCTGTATGCTTCATTAGTTAAGAGCCTGAATTATACACACTAAAGTCAGGGACAATATGTAGTGGTTAACAATCACATTGCTTCTAGTTCCAAATTTGTACTTTTGAGTGTTCGAAGTTATGGAAGAAACATTCTTATTTTATAGCATATGATATAATATGGCTTCATACATATTTAACAAATGCATATACAGTATTACTGATAACAAAGGAACAACAACCAATCTGCAGACCTGCTTTGAGAAATGCCAGGCTCCATTCCAGGATGATGCCAATGATCTGACAAACACTGTAGGAAGCGGCAACACATACCATGAGGGTGTATTACTTCATTTTAAGAGAAATTTGTTTGCAGATTTAGTGCAAGACCATGCATGAATAATGCTAAAGATTAAATCTTTTGACCTGTTCATTCCTTTAATTTTTGACATTCCCTAAATATTTCTCACAATATACACAGAAGCTACTGTATAACCTATATTAATCATACTGCCTTATTGGAGTAAATAACAATATTTGTTGATCACAAACTTATTGGCACATTTTCAATTAAAGTCTGTAAGTTAAGGTTTGTCTTAATTGAGGTAGTCGCTATTAACACTATTCATCAATTAGAAACCACTACTTATCAATTTAGCAATATTATAAAAAAAACAAACATTAGCTGTAAAACATGCACAGAAACTGAAGCAAAGTAGTTTGTGCACTTAGCACAGCATGGTCAAAACAAAGGAGTTGGATCTAGATGTGAGAAAAGCACTTGTTACAGTAACTACTACAGCAGCAGGGGAATCGATAAAGAGCGCTGTGGGGGAAAAATTGTAATACAAAAATCCACAATAATCAAGAAGTATCTGAAGACTAATTCAACTGAAAGGATGGAAAGAAGTGGACATCCCAGGAAAATTACGACTATAGCATAAAGAATTGTTCGAGCAGCTCGCAAAAATCCACCATTAACAGCCAAGGATTTAAAGAAACAGTGTATGAAATAACTATACAAAGTCATCTAAACACGAAAGGCTTATACGCGACCTTAATTCAAATTAAAAAAATTAAAAAGCGTCTTGAATGATCTTTAGTTAAGGGTGTCAATAAGTTTGTCTGCAACTGTATGTGTAACCATGACAACTCCCTGATTGTGAGCCATAAGTACAGCAAGACTATAAACATCAACATGTCTACCCACAAATGTGTAGAAATTATTACTAGACTCTACTTCTAACTTATTGTTTGTTATAAACATTTTTTTATTTGAAAAGTTACAATTTTAATATAACGTTTGCGTTACAGTTGTGATCATTTAAGCTGTTCTACTTTATTATTATTGTTATTTATTTAGCATTATATATATATATATATATATATATATATATATATTTAAACAATATTTCATGTATTTTATATTTACTGCAAAAGCTCTTATGTAATCACGTGAAGAGCAATCAAATAAAATACAACCATTTATGATACAAAAAAACATTGATAAATATAAAAAATAAATATAATACGAATAAATGCCAATAAAAAAGAAAACGTAACTTTCAGTAAGTAAAACGCCGAGATGTTTTACCCTATCCTCTCCGCGTCACGAAACCTAATCGCCACGTGACTCGTGCGTTAATATGTCACATGACTCGGGGGCGAAATTTGGCAGGGGGCGAAATTTGCCATGACACCGCCACTGGTTGAAATGGAGTTTGTAATGGGCTGGATACGTCTTTAAAACGTTGAACGCAGCTGATGGAGGTCCAGGGCAGGATCTTTTGATGGTAAATTGAGCTGGCTCTGTGGGAGCGGGGAGGGGCGTCTGATTGCGGGCGAGGAGTAACGAGAGATTCCGCAGACAAAGCTTCGTGGTGGATTTAATAGAGCTAAAGTAAGGGAATGTCGATGTCTTGTCGAAGGACCTTGAAAGTTTAGCGGAGGACCAGTCTTTCTGATAAAGTTGCAGAGTTGAGTAATGAAGCTGCGGTTTGGACGGCGCTGTTGCTGAGGTGGAGACTGGATAAAGCAGGAAAGACTAACGTTGGAGCTCTTGAAGCCGAAAAGAGAAGCTGAGTGAAAAGAAAGATCACCTGAGCAGGTAGGAAAATGATTGATAATATCTTGGCAGCGCTGTGAGAGAAATGACCTGCAGTGAGCGAGGCAATGAAGTGTAGAGATTAGCGGTGGAGCACGAAATGACGGCGTCTGAGCGTTTGCTACAAAAAGAAAAACACGAGACAGCAAAGGTGCAAGTGATCAGGGCTTAAATAGAAAATATATACTAATTAACAGGATATTAGAAAATTAGAAGCCCCCAGCCCCACACCCCTGAACCACGCAAGCTAACATTTAATTCCTGCCTTCATAGGTTTCATCAAATGGTTCTGATGGAAAAATTGTTCATCACAAGTAACAAATTCTTATTACTTAAAAGTTAATTATTTCTTGGCTGTGTACATCACGCTCAACTTTGAATTGTGTCCATGTACAGAAGCCTGATTCTTTGATACACAGTGATCATGCACACAACAGTCTACAGATGATTTACATGAGCGTTCACAGAGCAACTTCCAATATTTAGATATCTAACTCTAGGGTAGCCAACCCTGGTCCTGGGAAGTTATAGGGTCTTCTGGGTTTTGTTTTACACAAGCTCCTTACTAAGTTACTTGACTCAATGATTGGGTTTAAAGGGAATTCAAGTTGTTTTTGTGTGTGGTACATGCTCCCATATGCGACAACTGTTTAAGTAAGGTTTGTGTTTTGTTTTTATTTTATTTTTGTACACTATTAAATTGCAGTCAAGTTCTTCTGAAGCCATCTTGAAACAAACAGAGCACTGCAGACTGCAATTTAATAGTGTGCACACACCTTACTTAAACAGTTGCAGCAACATATGAGAACATGTAACACATGCAAAAAAAAAAAATTGCTTCCCAATAGTATTCAGTAATGTCTTTTGCATACATGTGTAATAGATTTGTAATATATTTAAAATGTGTTAAGTTATACATTTTGCTTTTAAAGTACTGTAGCGTGCATGGGGTCCGGGCTGTAGATGTCGTAAGACATAAGCCTGATACGCTCAAACAAAGGCTCTTTTGTACAGCAGTATCGGTGCTGTGTTTCACCTCGCCCTGTGGTGGACCCCAGCTTGCGCAAACCTTTTTGTACATGTTCTGTCCTACTACTTTACCAATGTTTTTGTTGTAAATGCTGGTGAGTGGGTTTGCTTAACACATTGTACAAGGACATTCCAAGCTGTCTTGCATGCTGTTTGTTGCTCCACAGTGTCGAAGTCGGATTGCTATGTGCAGGCTCACCTCCCCACAGCCTCCCGCCAGCCCCAGCGCACTCACACTGTGCCTAACAGCAGGGACCCTGTCTGGGACCATGTCTTCCGATAAGCCTCTGCAGCGGAGTCAAGGTGAGCAGCGGGGCTGGACTGGGGTGTCTGCTGCTTCGGTCCATGTTGCAGCAGGATGTTGTTTTAGTGCTTAGTTTGTTTTAACCTTTCAGCTGCTTATCCTGCAATTTCGACTTGCAGCACATGTTGGGCAAAATTTGCCGATCCGTCTCAATAGTCGTGCAGTGCTCTGTGCATTTGCAAAGTTTAGTTTGCCTTTTAGTTTGCCTGTCTACTGTTTTCAAAGAAGTCTCTTTCTGCATCACCCCTTATAAAAGTTAATTCTGGTATTTTTGCAGTTTCACCTTTTCTACAGAAGCATATTGGTGCATAATTGGGGAGTATGTCGTTATTACTAGAGCCATGCGTTTTTGCTATTTGGTTTTTAAACTGTATTTCAGTCCTCCAGCCACAAGATGCTGATATAGCCTACTCATTCAGCAACTGATTGTGCAATCATTAACAATCATCCCATCTCAGTTAGTCATTCTGTTACCACTAAGTACACGTATTGGCAGGTTGATTAACAGAGAGGTGTACATGTAGCGGTTTACATTTATTTAATCATGCATCTCTGTGTTAGTTATACAGTTTATTTAAAAATATTTCTGAGAATGTGTAAATAAATGTATTTAAATGCTTTAATTTACCAGGAACACATATAGTTTGTGGGTCGACTATCCTTACTCCTTAACTCATTAAAGGTTGGAGCTCTAGAAATGGCTGAAGATAGGAAAGATATGCTTTAAAATCTCAACTCTGTATTGTGACGCATGACAAGGGACTAGTAAATATGTTACAGTGGTTTCAAAGATGTAGAGAGTCCATCAAACATGTAATAGTCGCAGAATTAATATACCGAGCACAAGAGGAGCACAGCACAGTTGACACAATAAACAAACTGTTAAAACTTTCTGTTTCTGAAAAACTGTCTATAAACCAGATCAATGCAAAAGGAAACCGCATTTTATTCAACTACATCTGTTAATACTACGTCCGCTCTGTTAATCAACCTGTCAATGCACATACTTTGTAGTAATAGAATGCCTAATTGAGATGATTAATATAACACAGTGGGGTGATTGTTTCGTGAGGTGGCTCTCAGCCTCTTGCGGTTGAGGACTGAAATATAGCTTAAAAACAACTGTGGGGAGTTCCCTGGGGCGGTGCACAATTATCCAAGCGGCTCGGGTAGGGAGGGTTTGAGTCGGCTGGGTAATCCTTGCCTCAACGCGCTCTAGCGACTCCTGTGGTGGCCGGCGCCTGCGAGTTAGCTGAGTTGTCTGCAGAACTGCGTTTCCTCCGACACAATAGCTCTGGTTGACTTCACTGTTGGCTTGCCGTTTGAAAAAAGGAGGTCGGGTGACAGAACTTCGCTTCAGAGGACACATGTGCTTGAGTTGCAGCACTGAGACAAGGTCTTCAAAACAATTGTAATATAGACTTTAATATGTATTTCTTGAAATAATGACACAGTTATCTCACAAAAACAGAAGTAAAGGCTTCCGTTTTCATGAGATAATTATGTTGTTATTTTGAGATACTGCAAGTATCTTTCAAGTAGTTTTACTTTCGTTGTTATGAGATAACTGTCATTATATTATGACATACTTGCACTATTTTATTTTAAGTCTATGTAGCACCAATATACATGTGTACTTTTCCCTTGGTTATGTTCTGCATGTACTATAGTTTGCTGTGTTTTTCCATGTTCAATAATATACCTTACTGTGCCTTGCTATTCATTCCGGTGCTTACCTATGCTTTCCAATATGCTTCCACTGTGCTTTATTACACTTCACTGTGTTTGTACTGAAGGAAACAAAGCATCCTCATCCTCTCCTCCCATTAGAATGTGCTGGAGCTCAGCCTGTGTGACGAAGATGCCCTCAAAGATGACTGCCACGCCTCTGTTCTGTGTGACGTGGGAGGGTGGACTCCAGGACAATCTGAGAAGTGCACCTTTACTCTTAAAGAAGAGGTGCGGCCTGGCCAGGCTGAGTAGTTTACATTACAAAAACAAAACAACGATCACGTCTTCAATAAAAGGCTATCTCCGGATACAGCAACTGCTGTGCTCCCAAAAACAGGTGCATTCATTGTATTAATAAGAAAGACCAATGATTAGCAGTATATCAGTATACCAGTATGCTTGAATGTACATTCATACAATAAGCGTGTCTTCCTTTATGTTTACAGAATAGCCAGTGCCCCTCTAATGTAGATGTCCTGTCTGTTTTACAGTCCAATGAAGAGCTGCAGGTAGAAGTTGCATGAAAGGTGAGTGTCTAATTGGTTTCACACAACTACAACTATAAATTACACTATTGAATTGCTGGTGCTATTTTTTAAATATTGAGTGCCTGATTATTTTTAGTTTTTTTTATCCCTCAATTTTCTTCCCAATTGTGTTTCTGTGGGTGTCCTCCGATTCCACCAGCCAAGCCAGCTCCCTTATTCACTAAGGAACTTGAGAGTGGATGTCGGGGAGCCGCCTCACTGACCTCTGCTCTTGAGTTCCTGGCCAGCAGGGGTCACTGCAGGGCGATGTCAGGGCCAATGTGACGGCCCCTCTGGAGTTGCCCACCCAAAGCTCATGCAAAGACACTCCTATGCTATATAGCAGTGGTCTCCAATCCTGGTCATGGAGAGCCCCTATCCAGTACGTTTTGTAGGTCACCCTAAATCACCAATTTCAAAATACTGGAACACATGGGGGCTGCACGGTGGCGTGGTGGTTAGTGTTCCTGCCTCACAGCGCCAGGGTCCTGGGTTCAATTCCAGCCTAGGGGTCTGTCTGTTTGGAGTTTGCATGTTCTCTCCCGTGTTCACGTGGGTTTTCTCCAGGTACCTCGGTTTCCTCCCACAGTCCAAAGACATGCTGTTCACTCTAAATCGCACCTCTGTGTGAGTGTGTGTGTGTGTGCCCTGTGATGGACTGGCGTCCCATCCAGGGTGTAGTCCTGCCTTGCACCCTGTGTCTGCTGGGTTAGACTGCAGCTCACCATGACCCTCTAATTGTTCATTTCACAAATCACCTGCTTAATTGATCACAACAAAATAGTTCCAGGTGTTTATAAATTGATGATTTATTGGTTATCTATAAAACCTGCTGGATAGGGGCTCTCCAGGACCAGGGTTGGAGACCCCTGCTATATAGTTTATTATACAACTTTTATAGAAGAAACCTTGGCAAATATCTAATCCCTTTGTGCATGGCAGCAGGCATCCCCAGGAATGAGACTGCATGTATAAAGGATTAAGGGAATGGAATGGAACTCTGTGGATTAATTTATTTTTGTTATTTACTGGGCAGCAGTGTGGAGTAGTGGTTAGGGCTCTGGACTCTTCAATCCCAGTTGGGAGACACTGCTGCTGTACCCTTGAGCAAGGTACTTTACCTAGATCGCTCCAGTAAAACCCAGCTGTATAAATGGTGAATTGTATGTAAAACATAATGTGATATAATTGTAACAAATGTAAGTCACCCTGGATAAGGGCGTCTGCTTAGAAATGAATAATCAATAATAGTATGTGTTGCAGTCAGGATGTCCCGGGTGAGATTCTAGCGGTGAGTGGAAGAGTAGATTCACAGTGACGGGGTGTGTTCACAGAGCACACAGCACTCTACTCAGATTGACAATGCATGGATACAGTAAGGGATCCCTGATGCCAGGAAACTAATCATCAAGACACTCCTATTCAGACAGCACTTGTAAAACCTCAACTCTAACCTTCTGGACAATGTGACACCCTGCCTTAAATGCGCTTTAACTGGCTTTATCGTATCTGCTCCTGACCTTGCTGCTCCCCACTATTGCTCCTTGTTATATCTGTTTTTAATCCTGCACTTCAATTTGTCTTTACTGTGAAATATATCTACCTTACTTTGTGCCTGTTTTCACTGCACTCATAACTAACCCTGATGTAACTACCGCCGTATTATTATCTGCCCTTACTTGAACTGTCCCTAAATTGAATAATGTCCTGTATTTTGTACTTGCTCTTAGTTAAACTTTTTGCTAACATTCCACACAAGTGTAGAACGGCACTTAATACAATAGGAGTCTACACAATCAGTACTACTGGCATAGAGTATCTTTGGTATGCTCTATCCCAAGGGCCAGAGCTCTTTTCATCTAGAGACTTACATACCTACTGTCACATTATGTAAACTAATATATATATA
Source organism: Acipenser oxyrinchus oxyrinchus (assembly GCA_030684275.1). Classification (NCBI taxonomy): domain Eukaryota; kingdom Metazoa; phylum Chordata; class Actinopteri; order Acipenseriformes; family Acipenseridae; genus Acipenser; species Acipenser oxyrinchus. The sequence continues at coordinate 41,115 of JAGXEW010000514.1, forward strand.
TATATATATATATATATATATATATATATATATATATATATATATATATATACAGTACATATAAGGCTAGCTGCTATGAAATAATTCATTCCTTTCTTTCTTTGGCTGGCATGGAGTGTTCACTCAGTGAGCAGGGAAGTGGGGTAATATTTCCTGCCACGTTTTCAAACATCAGCATACATTGGATAAGAATGCAGCCCAAGGCTAGTTACCTTTATAGTCAAATTATTGATTGTTGTTTATGAAATGGATTTTGTTTTTAGAAGTTACATTTTGACAGGTAGTAATTAACAAGTAGTGTTATGTTAATATTTTAAGTACCATATTTACATGTTGTATGTATAGATTTGTATAAAGAGGATACTGAACAATAGGTTATGCTATACAGCTTTTATTTCACTCAGGACAGATTTCCCAATAAACCACAAGCCTCGAATGGTACACTTGAATGTGCCCACTCCATTAATGAACAGCGATGCTGGAATCCATTGTGATATTTGTTTTCCCCGCTCTGCAGACTCTTCCCTGTGTGCAGCTGGAGGGCAGTTTCCACAACGAAGGATACCAGCTGGAGCCAGGTGCCTGCAGCTCACATCATCATGTTGTTATTGTTATTTTATTTCTCTATCAAGCCTGCTGTTCTACAAGCAAGGGTAATGTGTGAACTATCAGCAGTCTCAGGGTGGAAGTTCTGAATCCAGCCTGGTGATGAAGCCCCATGAAACAATGACTTGGTTTACATGCGGGAAACTTTCAGGACATTTGTCTACTGGCATGACTTATTTAAGGTGGTACAGCTGGATTACTATTTTAGATAGTTTTGGTTTCTGTTTAGTTTATGTTTGAATAACAATATAACAAATTATACAAAAATAATCAAATACAACATGAAGTTTCAAAGCAGGAATTGTTAAATTAAATATAAACCAAAACTATCTAAAATTGTAAGTCAGCCATACCACCTTAAATAAGTCATGACAGTAGAAGATAAGTCATGACATTTTAAACCAAGCCAGCGTCTCACTTGATAAAAGCCCTGCCACATGGAAAACAAATTGGTGTTATAAAAGAGACTTTTTAATTTTATGAAATATGAAGTTTTTTTCAGCTTTTTAAGCCTGTCCTTATATAGATATTCATCCTCTTCAGATATACTAGAAATGGTGTCTAGTGTTCTTTCTAGTTTCCTCCGTCCTGCCTATATAGTGATGCATTAGATCACATGCAATTACAGTACAGCCATAGCTGATGGGTTAATATGGATAACAAAAATACAATTGTTTGTGTTGTTTTGAGTGGAATAGTGGGTTTCTATAGAGTAGAATCTGTGATTGAAATTACTGATGTCCCGCATGTGTTGGCCTTTATTAAAACACACAACAAATCTATTGTTCCTGTCATCACAAAATCTCTTTTGAATCCCCTTCCAGATTTGAACTGGGATCCAGAGACAGTATCCAGTACAGGATCTGTGCAAACTCTCAGTGCCCCTGTGCAGGTTAGTAGTCTCTGCTTTGGATTGTTAAACTCAAGCAGCAATTCTAGTCAACTCTCCATTATTCAGAGTAATGGGGGTGATCTGGATTAAACAGAAACACATAGAAAAACATATCTAGTATACTTAGTGTTCCGCGTTTTGCTTTTTTATTTTTGATAACCCTGTGATGTCCCTATAAACATAATTTGAGCTGATTCACTTTCTTAATGAATATTTAATTACCAAAGGACATTGCTTCAATTTACCCTTCTATGTTTTGATTGAGTTAATAAGGACATGCATTGATCTTGCCTGATTCGGACCTGCATTTCATTCGGGCTCAGTCTAATCATTGCTGAATTCCATTAGTTCGTTTTCTCCTGCTAATTTTAATAACGTTTCACTTATCAAATATACCATTTATTGACTTAATAACTGTTAATTAATGTTTAAAGGGAGGTAAAGAGCTGGAAAAAGAAAACCGATAACTCGGAATACTAAATATACTGGACTTCAAGTCACCAGTGTACAGTACTGTTTATTTGTTTTTGAATCACTCCACCATTGTTTTATCTAATTCTTTGAAATCATTGTTTTTCATTGATTTTTCAGATTAGCCGATAAATAGTTAAAGAGTTATGTGTATGAAATAAACAAATCTTTCTTCTTTTTAAATTGTGAACTGTCTGTTCATCTATCCTGTAGTCTGACGACATTGTCACTCCTTAATACATTTTTATACTGTTGGGAGACGCGTGCAGGGAGAGCCAGGTGCCTTCGGGAGACTCTAATACAGTACCTCCTGGTTTAGTTGGTAAAGCTAAAATCCAATCTTCTAATATGTATGTTAGAGAAAGGAGCCATGTGACCTGACTATGTATGGTCTCATTCCTACTACAAACCGAATAAATAAATGTGCTCGGTTTGTACCTCAACTCACTGATGATGTTGACTCCCTTCTACTTGTTATGCTCCTGTGATTGACGAGCTTCCCATCAGTACAAGATGGATAATGTTTGGAAAGTCAAGTGGAAACAACATATACCATATGTTCTTTAAAATGATCAATATTATTATTATAACAGTAGTAAAAACCAAATACTGACACTTACAGAACTTGAAAACATTATTGAATAATTTGAAGGAAACATAGAAATGTAGAAATGTATTATACAAATACTTCCAAATGTGATGAAATTTGACTTTCAAAAGCCAGCCCTTATGCTTTACACACACAGTTAGGGAACAGGTTTACGCAGTTACTTTTTCTGAACTTGTCTTTCTTTATATTATATAACTTTGTAGAATTATACATCAAAAGTCCTTCATAACCACTCATTCACACCAGCTGTCACTCCTTATTACTACTATACTACCATCATTTATGACACAGGCATGTGGTTAGGATTACTGTGAAATTTGAAAGGCAATATTTGCTGAAGGGTTTGCACAGTCTGACACAGGAAGTGGTATGGTATATTTATTCATTTAAACAAGATCATTACAATTGGTAAATATGTCAAACTCTACTGCAAAGCTCTTGAGTGTGCTTGGTTGAATACAGAGCCTGAAGATCTGCAGAGTAATTCATGGGTGGAAATGAAAGAAAGTGGAGGAATTGGAGCAGTCACTGGAGCTGCTGCTGTGTCTCCAGTAACACACTGGGGGAGTAGATGTGCCTGGCGATGGTGGTGCTGTGGTAGAGCTGCTCTTTGGTGTGGAGATCTGTCCTTGTAGAGGTTCATTAGAGAAAGATGGAGGTGTGGGTCTGTTCATTGAAGGAGGGGGGCATTCTAGTCACTGGTTGAGTGGTTAGTTAGGTGGATCTATTTACTGTTGGAGGGGGAGGTCTATTCATTGGTGGATAGGTGTGTCTGTCTAGTGGTGGATAAGGAGGTCTATTCATTGGTTGAATTTCAGATCGATCCATTGGTGGATGGAAAGGTCTATTCATTGATAGGAATTCATTCATTGGTTGACCAGTAGGTCTATTCATTGGTTGAATGGCAGGTCTATTTGGAGGAAATGCAGTTTCCTTCATTGGTTGAGCAGCAGTTCTGCTAATTGGTTGAGCGATTGGTCTTTTTCTGTTAATTGGTTGAGCGATTGGTCTTTTTATTGGTGGATAAATGGATGTATTCATTGGTAGAAATGCAGTTCCCTTCATTGGTTGAGCAGCAGTTCCATTCACAGATGCAAAAGCAGATGCATTTATTGGTCGGGGGGCAGATCTCTTCTTAGAAGAAGCAGAACAGGAAGATCCTGCCATCAGTGTGCCTGGACTTGATGATGGGATTCCAGCTGCTGCATTCTTCTGAAACACAAAGCACTCATCAGCATCAATAATTGCAGTTCACAAAAACATGCATCCCCTTGCAAACAAAGCAACTTCATTTCCAGAAAGATGTGCAGCAATTTCTAGATTGAATAATAGACAGTTTGTTCAAAGCCTTATCAGAAGAACAAGTTAATAAAGACTGACAGAATGAAAGAGTAACCACACAAAGTCATTCCCATAAGTATCTAATAATGTCTTGAATTTACCGGACCATCCAATGGAGTTTCACTTGCAGTCAGAGGTTGGACACAGGCTCCTGGGCGAAGAATAGAATTCAAATCCATTAAAGCAATAAAAGTGAACTAGTTAACTCTTTAAGCAGATAAAATAGTGCCTTACAGACAATCAGAGCAACTCAGTACCTCCTTAGGCTTAACTGAACTTATCTTTTATTGATTTAAAGTCCTTTCTGAAGTTTGTAAACTTGTAAGATTAGCAGTGATAACATTCAATAATTCTATATTCCAAAGAGTAATAAAAGCAGTCACTCTGAGGAAAAAAAAAAAAAAGATTCTCCTTAACTATAATCTGCCAAGAACCAAAAGGAACGATGACCTCAAACTCTGTATATACTGTAGCTGTTGAATTCTAATAGATTTACACATTATGTGGGGCATCCAGATTCGCTTTGCATTCCTCTGACACATGATGATGGGATACATTTTGAGATCATTTACTGTATTCTCAAATTTTTATAAAATACATGTATGAAATAATGTATGAAAACATGGCCTGACTTATAGAATTAAAGACATTGTGCACACCACTTAACCATTCAATTCATAATATGCATGGCATTTCCACCGGCAGTGTGCAATGAAAAAGATATATAGCAGTTCTTAATCAACAGGCAGTATGTGTACATATTAATGCAATAATAAAACCAGCTCTCACTGCTGTGCTGGGGAGGCTCTGTGTCACTCGGTGGGTGGGGGTCAATCGAATTGCAGAAGCTCTTTGCACATTCCCAAGCCTGATCTGAGCCTCGACTAGTCTGAAAAATAGGAAACTATTTCAGCCACTGAACCTTAATGGACAATGTAAAATTATACAAAATCTAATTCAGGGCAGACGCACTTTTGTCGAAGGTTTGCATTTTCATCCTTCTGCACTTGCAGAGTCCGTTCAGCAGCTCGTTTCTGAAGCTGTGACAATACAGAGAGGGAGAGAGGGTAGCATTAGGAAGCAACTCTGCTTAAAGAGATCAGCACTGTTCTGTGAAATGGAGGAGTCACAAAACACTTACCCATTTCTCATGCATTGCCTTCTCACAAGACAGATTCTATAAGAGAGAAGATTCATTTCTGTCAGGGCTTCGAAAACATAGATGTGAACTTTGCAATTTAAAGGGGAACTCAAGTAGTGTGTGTGTGTGTGTGTGTGTGTGTGTGTGTGTGTGTCCCTACAATTGTTTAAGTAAGTTGTGTGTTATTTTTATTTTTTGACATCCTGACCACTTTTTACACTATTAAATTGCACTACACTGTGCTTCGTTTCCAAGATGGCTTCACAAGTACCCTTCAAAGAATGTCAGAACTATAGTTCCCATCATCCTCTTGCTCATGTATGAATGATGGGGGTGATGGGAAATGTAGTTCTGAAGTTCTTCTGAAGGGTACATGTGAAGCCATCTTGGAAACAGAGCATGTAGACTGAAATTTAATAATGTAAAAGGTGGTCAGGATGTAAAACAAATTAAAAATACACACACTTTACTTAAACAGTAGCAACGTATGGAGACATGTAACACATAAAGATTCTCTCTTCAGATTTTTCATTCTTAGCCCCAGGTAAACATTTTGGACAGTTTTCAAAACAATAGTTGCTTTACTTTTACCACTACATGCGTTTCTGTTGTTGACATGATACATGTTTACAGAATATCTGTATTTCTTACAGGTTAAATGATTAACACATAGGATGTATTTCATTGGGTTTGTAGGTTAAGTGCTATATTTTAACATGCAGTATAGTAATACTGTACACAAAGATGATTCTACTTTCCATAACAATGACTGCACGTAAACTGTATAACATCATTTGTGTATTCCGATTTCAAACGTGGTGCTTTCTCATTGCAAGATATATAGGTATATACAGTGCTGTGTGCAGTGCAATCCCATGTGCTGTATACAGATTTTTTCCATTAAAGGGTATACGTATACTGCTGAAACAACCAATATTTAGTTGGAGGGCATGACGGATTGCCAAACAAACTATAACATTCATTTCTTTGAAAACAGCAGAAAGGCAAACTAAAAAGCTAAATAAAGTTTGCAAATGCACAGAGCATTCCACACTATTCTGCACAGGGGGATCGACAGATTTTGACCAACCTGTGCAGCAAGTTGAAATCATGGGATAGGCAGCAGGAAGGTTAATAGCAGTCCACAGCTGCTCAGATCTGATATTCTGCCCTACCTGGTATGCATAGGAATACTGTGTATTCTTTAGTTTCTCCTGGATTTTGTGCAGTCTTTCCTTGTAAATCTTTAGTTCCTTGTTTGCCTGTACTGGATTTCCATTGCCTTCAAACAGTCTCTCCTCTTTTTCTCCATGCCTGTGCTCTTCCTGAAGGAGTTTTCTGAAAGATTTTAGACTTGTTATCCACAACTATTAACCACTCAAAAGAGTTGAATTCATTAAAGGGGAAATCAAGTTCCCCACAACTCTGTAAGTAAGGTGTGTGTATTTGTAAACTATTCACGCCAGAGGTATTTATTTGTTGAACTCTTTCTTTATGACTTTATTAACATCCCACATGTGTCACCAGCTCCATTACAAACCGTCATATTGCTGAAACCCCGCCCTCACAACCTTACTAAGCCCTCTGTCCTTTGACCTGCAGAGTATATGCGGTAACACCCCAATACTCCACAGTATTTTTTTTGACAACCTGACCACTTTTTGACACTATTAAATTGCAGTCTACAGTGCCCTGTTTCCAAGACACATGTACCCTTCATCCTCCTGCTGTATGTGTGATGGGGGGTGATGGGAAATGTAGTTCTGAAGTTCTTTTGAAGGGTACATGTGAATCCATCTTGGAAACAGAGCACTGTAGACTACAATTTAATAGTGTCAAAAATGGTCAGGATGTCAAAAACAATACACACATCTTACTTTAACAACATATGAGAACATGTACAGTAACACACACAAAACAACTTTATTTCCCCTTTAACAAGGTGAAGTTCAACTCTTAAGACTCTATTGAAATCGACTTGGAGCTGAAACATTTGTCATTGATCTCAAGTCTCCTTTAGTGCTTCACATCTTCACATGCCCATAAAATGGCAGTTGAGTCTCCTCTGTAGCCCCTCCCAGCAGCATGAATACTCACTGTCGGAGAGTGTTCCATGTTTGCTCATACAGATCCCTCAGTATCTCCAGTTTGTGTTGGGCAGTCTTGAGGTTTCTGTGCTCCAGGTTTCTTCTTTTCTCTGTAACACAGATCCCCAGTGTAATTCTAATGTAATAACTGGGAGGGAGTTCATTATTAGAGAAGCAAGAAAGCGAACAGGACATGTACCTTCCATCTCACGTCTGGCTTTCTCTTCATCTGCTAGTTTGGCCAGATTTCTGTCTCGTTCTTCTGCCTTTGCTGTCAGTTGGATCTAGATTTAAATGAATGGAGAGTATGCCGTACACATTCAGAAAACACATCTTTACCACCCTATTTATATACAATGCATGCTTAGTGTAGTTTATTTAGTTTTTGCCCAGCACGTGTATAATGTATCTCAATAGTGGGCAGCAGTGTGGAGTAGTGGTTAGGACTGTGGAATCTGACTGGAGGGTTTAATTCCAGGTGGGGACACACTGCTGCTGTAACCTTGAGCCAGGTACTTTAACCAGATTGCTCCAGTTAAAAAGAAAATTGTAGAAATGCCTAATTGTATGTAAAAATGATGTGATATCTTGTAATAATTGTAAGTCTCCCTGGATAAGAACGTCTGCTAAGAAACTATTAATAGTGCAAAATTGCAGAGCAATTTAATAAAAGCAGCATAAAAAATAATCACCTTCAAATGCTTAAAACAAAGGATAGCTATTTAATTACAAAAGCCAGTTAATTCAAATGGACTAGAATGAATTTGAATGAATTAGACTTACCTGTGAAACGATGTTGATCTGTTTAATTGTCTTCTTCATTTGATTCTCTGAAAGAGTAAATGTGTTTGTTCAAACTCCAGTTTGGTGGTACTCAGCTCTGGCCCTCGACATCCATACCAGTCCTTTATTCTAATCAGGTCCACACTACAAAACCGATCTCGAGAACCCAACTCAAAACCGTTCTAATTAGTCTAGCTCAAAGTGCCCACACTGAAATACCACTTCCTCTTTAGTCAGTATTAATACATTCACACATTATTAAAATAGTGTGGTTTCATTTCTAGCAGTGCAATGGCTAGTAGGACTTAATACACTATCCCACCATGCACTAGCTAGTGTTTACAAACAAGAAAATGTGGATTCTGTGCTAGTAGAGCAAATTGTGCCTCTGACTTTCCTGAAAAATGCTGCAGTCACATATGGCAGTAGGTCCTATTATATGTAATTTATTTAAATAATGTTTATTTTACAAGTTAATTAACGTTTATTTGACCTAAAACCTGCTTCCTACAATGTTCTGATGTTAACAGCAACAGCTTGCCACCTCACACCGGAGTTTACACCCAGTTCCCCTAAGGCAGTGCCCGTTTGCATGAAACATCTTAAGACTATTTCACTTATTTCACTTTATTTATTTTTTACCATCGAGGCATCGTTTTTCCATAACGCAAAAAAAAAAAAAAATGCAAAGAGGTATTTTTAGTTATAGCCTACACGGAAATGAAACATTTCTCCAGTCTATCTCCATCTCATTATATGTTTATAACCTAATACTTTAATTATACACATTTCAAATGATCTGTCTCTCACACTACATTAACTCAGTTCCTCAAAAGTTAAAAAAATATTGCTGTATCATGCAGGACCCACGACCGTCTTCTATGAAATTATTAACCATCTTTCATAAACAAACTGCTTTCAATGTCACATTGTGAACTTCTTACGCAAAATCATTTAAGAAATGTAAATATTTGCAATAGCCATGCGCCACACGTAACTGAGGATTCTGGGATATTGGAGGATACACAAAATACGTAGATCGGTATTACAACGTCCAGACATATGATAATACGCACTAACTGATGCAACCTTATTTAGAACCAGACTGTAACCACCTCCTGAGGTAGTCTCAAGTCTGGTTCTCGAGGACGGCATTAAATGCTCTGTAGTGTGGACACAAACCGTATTTAGCACTTTTAGGTGGTTTAAAAGCAACTAATACGGATTAAATATTAATCAACAGGTTCAGTGAATTAGAATTAGAATAGAGAGTATGGAATAAAATCCTTGCACTGGACTAGATGGACTAGATCTTGAGGGCCAGTTTAGCACCACTACTCTAGCCCCCACCCCCTTAAATATTCAGTTAGCTGCTGCATTGCTAGGGGATTACACTGCACCTGGAGTCTCACCATTGACATTTCCTTCGTGAATCGTCACAGTCTCACACTGAGCATCTGCCTTCAGCCCTCCCAGCTTGCTTATCTGGTCATATAAACCCTGTAGATTGTAAGCAGTCAAAGTCGTACACAGTTTTCATAAATGAGTCATTTACATTGAATTAAAACCATTTGAGACAAAAAAAAATACTATAACTAGTGAACAGAAAGGAGTGGCAATGCTCTATTTTAAGTGAAATAAATAAGTAACATTTAATAAATAAGTTACAGTATCGGCCTGAATTTATGGCGATTTCGAATCTAAGGAGACCTTACTTTTCAAAGAAGAGAAATTTGGAGGATGTACTTTTTGTTTCTGAACTACGTTATACAGGAACATTCTCGCTTTCCAGCAATACTGCCCCTTTTAGTCTGGCTGCTGACTGGCGGAGCACTCAAGTGTTATTTGACGAGTTTGTCTTTTTCAGCTTTGTCAGCAGGTCACTTAAGAAGTAGTCTTTTGTTTTATATATTATATTAAGCAGTGGTGTACCTCAATGTCACGGTCTTTGCAGGCTATGGAATGTGCCATATCTTTGGAAATCTTTTGGAGCATTTTCATTTCCTCAGTAAGCTTACTGCGTTGTTTCTCCCCGTCTTTCACCTCTTTCAGTAGCTAGAAAACAAGAATCCTTCAGTGTTAAACATTGTGTTCCAGCACAGAGCAGTCCAGTGCTGAACACATATACAGGTGTGTTCTCTTGTACAGAATACAAGAGTTCTACTTGCCTCTTCCTTCTCGTGGTTTAATCTTTCATTCTCTTCCAGAGTCCACTGCAGCTTAGCCCGAATTCAGCCTCTTCAAGACTGTCCTTTTCCAAAACTGCTGCTTCCTAAATTGGTTTCATATCCAAGAAATTGTATAGTTTACATACAGATACAAAACTAGATCAAATCTTTTAAATAGCTAGTATAGCAAATGATCTTGTTATAGATAACATGAAACCTACTTAGATATATGCAATGTATATGAGGAGGAGTGTAGCGTTGGAGATTGAATGTGTTTTGTGTTGCTTTTCCAGTAAGTGTTATGTCACTCTTGTTCAATTAAGGGAACACTGAGCGATGGAGACCATGTCTAACCACTGCAACTCCCATTGATTCCAAGTGAGAGGCGAAGACAAGCACATGCGTCCTCCGAAACGTGCTTCAAGCTGTCAGGCCATCCGCTTTCTTTCACTCTTTCTTTCACCGTGAAGTCAACCTTATCTATCGGGTCGAAGGAAATGCAGTTCTGGTTGCAAAACAGCCGTCTCGCAGGTGCCCAGTCACCACAGGAGTCGCTGGTGTGTAGTGATGAGACAAGGATTACTCTGCCGACTGAAACCCTCCACACTTGAGCCGCTCGGACAATTGTACTCTACCACCTGTATGCAGTCCTGCTGGGTCACTTTTTTCATTTTTGTTCAAGGAATGATAGAGCACCACAGTAGATACTGTGATACAATGTACTAAATGTGCTATTATGTATGTATGTATATATATATATATATATATATATATATATATATATATATATATATATATATATATATATATATATATATAAATACACAATGCCTGCATATATTTCTAAAGAAGGCTTACATAGTGTTGCGTTTAATTTAATTTGTAAAAAAAAAAAAAAAACATACATTTAATTTTGGATAATTTTGCATAATTTCGCTTTTTTCTGTGCACAATTCACTGGGTTTTAACTGAGCTACAGAATAACACCAATCATACCTTCAATGGTTCTGCATTCCATGATTCAAAGATTTTCTCACAGCTCTGAATGGATGTTTGAATCTCAGAAATCTATTCAAAATAAAAGAGGATACAGTGAAACTAAGAAACAAGGTGTCATCTTTATGTTAATATCGGAGTAAGTGAATAGAAACTACATTGCTAGGCAGTAAACTTGTTAACTGATCAAACTTACCAATTGTTCTTGATTGGCCCGCTTTGTCTTGTGTTGCTCTAGGGCAGACTGTAAGGCTCTGAGCTGTTCCTCTGCGGATTCGTTCACACGCTGTAGATACTCACACATGCCCTTTTAGGTGAAGGACAAAACAGAGAGATTCAAACAGTGCTCCAATTCCACAGCATTTCAGGGGAACTCAAGGTTTTTCGTGTGTGTGTTACGTGTTCCCACATGTTGCTACAACTGTTTAAGTAAGGTGTGTGTATTGTTTTTATTTTTTGACATCCTGACCACTTTTCTACACTATTGAATTGCAGTCCACTTTGCTCTATTTCCAAGATGACTTCACATGTACCCTTCAGAAGATCTTCATTCTCATGCTCATGTATGGATGAGGGGGGTGATGGGAAATGTAGTTCTAAAGTTTTTCTGAAGAGTTCTTCCGAACAGAGCACCAGAGACTGCAATTCAATAGTGGTCAGGATGTCAGAAGAAATGAATAAAAACAATACACACAACTTACTTAAACATATGGGAACATGTAACACAAACACAAAAAGTTCCCTTTAATTACATATTTATTCCAGCAGTAGTAATAATACTTGGTAGTTCCAACGAAACTGGCATTTATCCAATTAATTGTGGTTATTACCATACTATTACGCAGTAATAACATGGTAATAACGGGTATGTGTGCACTGGCGTCTAATCAGCTGTCCATTATTCTTCATGTCCTACCTGCAGGTTCTTGTTTTCACGTGTAGAAGACTGTGTTGCCTCTTCAGTTTCTTTCAGATGTTTGCCATGTTCCTGAATCTAATCACAACAATACAGTTCATTTGTAAAGTTCTTGGTTTAGGTTTATTTTCATTCAGACTCATTCAGGTTTGTTTGGGTAGTTTTTTTTTTACTTGGTCACTTTGGCAGGGTAAACTGAGTGGTGTTGGTCATGCAGGCAACACATGAACAGTGAGTGTGTTATGTAAGTGAGCTCCTCAAAGCAGCTCAGTAAAATAATCAGTTTAACGGTTTGCTCAGTTCTGCTGTCACTGAGCCGCTCAGGGAGCTCCTGAGCATTTCTCATCAGAGATCAGAGTGAGTGGATGGAACGGACACCTGCAGGAAACAAGTGGAGGCGATAGGAAGAGTTGACTAATTGACTTTGTAGTCACCGATGATGAATTGGTTTGACTTCATAAAGTTATGTATTCATACATAAGATGGTACAAATGGCTGTTTTCAAATTTTTATCATTTTATTTCATTTTTCAAAATTTAGAGCTGTTTTATAATTATTATTACTGGTGCCATTAATATCCCATACGGAAAGAAATATATTTAATATATTTAAAATATATAGCTTTACAATGCATACATTGTTCCTACTTTTTCCATATATGAAACATATTTAAATATATCAAATACATATATATATATATATATATATATATATATATATATATATATATATATATATATATAAAGATATATGATTGTGATAGGCTGGCGAGTGGTGACGTCAGGCCAGAATGCAGGACACAAAACCGAGGCAGTAGTACTGCAGGGCAAAAGACGCTGCTGGCGCCATTTATTCAAACAATAATACAAATAAATATTTTAACAAAAAACACAAAAGAAAAGGTTTAAACAAAAATAAATCTCGAACACAAACAAACGCTAAGGTCAGGCTGAGCAACTGCCTTCACTGATCCTTATACGTTCTTACTTTTAAATATAGCTCTCACTCTGAGCACCCACCCCAGTGCAGCGAGCTGCAGGTTTTTATATACTCAGCCGGGGGATTAACCAGCTACCAATCAGCTGATTATCCCATAGCTGCATTCTGCACGAGTTTTTGAATTACAGGCAGAGACAAGTTGACAAACCTCGCCTCTGCCAGAATGTACACACATGCACGCACGCTGTCTTTTTAAATAAATAAATACCTATACAAAATGACAATACACAATAATGAAAATGAAAACACATTTAAATGTGCAGGGCTCCTCGCCCTGTTACAATGATCCATATATTTTACAGATATATTGAAAATGTATTTTCTTTCTGTATGGGATTATTGTTCGTTTTGGATCAATCCTGCAATGACACCAGATAGCCAGATATGAGGTTTAGTCCAAACAGAGCGCCAAACTCAGGGCTATTTCATCTACCATAACCTCAGAAATACAAACGAGTAAAGAATTGTTATTCGCCATTTTAAACATCGCTCAGCGCTTTCGTGTAGCAGAGCATTAAGTCAATTTCAAATCAGCTCAGTGTTCTTTCTGAGCAGCTCACTTACGTAACGCACCCACTGTTCAAATGTGTGAGCCGTTTAGAATATGTGAGCAGACACAGTGAGGTGAGTGTTGCACTTTCCCAACTCTTTCTAACAAAATATAGAAACCCAATACCATTACCTTTAAATACACACACACACACACACACACACACACACACACACATTCTTGCTGGTCAGAAAAAGGCACTGCAGACAGCTAGACGGGTTACCAGCGGATTGCTCGGATAAGAGAGGTGTTTGGATAATTGAGGTTTTAGCTCTTTGAGCCGCAGTGGTTTAATTATGAAACTACAGATTCTTCATTTTTTTCTGAAAATGTAGTGTGATTTCTTGCTGTAACCATTGTTTATAGTATGTGTTAGTGGTGCCCTCTAGTGGACAAAATTGGAAACAGACAAAATAAGTGACCTCACAGTTGCTAAGTTTAGCAGAATCTGTGTTTTCTTGCATGAATGCAAAATCATCCAATATCTGTTACAGGTTAGCTTTTTTTTCAGAGTTTTGTTTCTTATGTGAAATAATGTTTAGAGTAGGAAAGCACTGAACATTTCTGAAATTACAACAGTTTGCTGTATTTTTTTTAAGTTATATCACAAAAATGTAAGCTACTGTGCCTCAAAGGGTTAACCAGTTTAATTCTTGTGAATCTTTTTCTCTTACTGCCCTTCACTTTACAAAGTCCATCCTGTGCTTACCGTGTGTTTTAAATCTGATAAATGACCAGCAGCTTGGCAAATTTCATCTGACAGCTGTCTAATTTTTGGTGAAGCTGTGTTACTGTCACTAAAATAAACCAGAAATAACAAGTAAAATATAACTTGCTGACCAGCCATTTCAGTACAGCAAGCAAGACATAGACATTAAATAAATCATTTTAAAATCTACATTGTTTTTCCATTAGATAAATACATGCAATTGTTTATTTAAAAAAAAACAGAACAAAGAACCCTTAATACTCTTGCTTCACACTATTGTAATAAGACTTACGTTGGTACATTGGCCTTTTGATCTGAAATAAATACATAAAGGAAAATATGACTCATTTTTCTGTCAACTGTTTTTGTAAGAAATACGGTCTTTGCTGATACAATCATATATGTTCATTGAATAATTATAATCATTTATTTGGTTACCAAAGCAATTTACAATGAGTTATTTTACATAACAATTCCCCTTACCCAGGGCAACTTACAGTTGTTACAAAATATACACATTTCAAGAATTACAGTACAATTTAGAGTACAATATACAATCATTTCAACTTTTACTGAAGCTATCGAGGTAAAGTAACTTGCTCAGTGTCTCATCTTGGATTTTAACCCAAAACAAAAATTAGCAAGACCACTTGGGATATTTTCAGTAGTTGTCTGAATCTTTTTTTTTTTTAATTGTATCATTAGTTAAATGAGGAATCACCATGAGAACCCCTTCTGTCAAACTGAATTCAGTTTCTTTACTCACTGCGAGCACAGTCCTCCATAGCACCACAAGGAAGGAAATGTATCCCATCAGGAAGGTAACCATCACAGGTTCCCAGGAAACCCAAAGAAATCAGGTCCTGGTCTCCATTCAGCAGGCAGGGTCCCGACAAACTAAAACAAAACAGAGAACAGAGCATTGTAAACCTTCTCAAATCTGAGGCTGCTTCAGCAGTGATCAGCAACAATCAGAGAATCAGCGCTGTACACAATCAGAGAATCAGCGCTGTACACAATCAGAGAATCAGCGCTGTACACAATCAGAGAATCAGTGCTGTGCACAATCAGAGAATCAGCGCTGTACACAATCAGAGAATCAGCGCTGTACACAATCAGAGAATCAGCGCTGTACACAATCAGAGAATCAGCGCTGTACACAATCAGAGAATCAGCGCTGTACACAATCAGAGAATCAGCGCTGTACACAATCAGAGAATCAGCGCTGTACACAATCAGAGAATCAGTGCTGTGCACAATCAGAGAATCAGCGCTGTACACAATCAGAGAATCAGCGCTGTACACAATCAGAGAATCAGCGCTGTACACAATCAGAGAATCAGCGCTGTACACAATATCAGCGCTGTACACAATCAGAGAATCAGCGCTGTACACAATCAGAGAATCAGCGCTGTACACAATCAGAGAATCACCATTGAAGTTAGTTAGCTTTTCCTCACAGCTCATTAAAAAGAATACAGAAATAACATTAAGAATACAAAGCAATCAAAATCTCTCTCTCTCTCTCTCTCTCTCTCTCTCTCTCTCTCTCTCTCTCTCTCTCTCTCTATGTATATATATATATATATATATAATCACCCATATTTATTTAGGTTAATAGAAGTAGGAATAAACCTCTTGTTAAATCTTGCTCTTTTAGACAGCAGTTTTACAAACCAGTAACACAAGGAGTGTTCCAGGTCACAGAGACTCCGCGTGCCTCACGCAGAATCAAACCATCACTTAGCTCTGTAAGATTAGGAGAAGGGGTCTGGTTGCACAAAAGGTATTAAAATATTTTAAGACCACTTTTTGGGCTTCAACTTAATAAATATTTAAGACCAAAATAAATAAGACAAAAAGTCTTATTTTCAACCAGGACTTAAATTGAAGTAATTATGTAAACCTCCTCCTCAGCAGGCTTAAATGGGGGGAAAAAGCTGAACTGCTATCTGAGTCTGTCATACAGCATCTGTTTCAACATGTGGTTGCCAAAGAAGAGACTACAGTATAGTGACTCATTTTTAATGTACCTGTTGCTAATAACATGCATCCTCTATTCAATTTCTTCACTCGCCACAATTGCATTGCAAACAAGACATTTCCCCCCCAAAATATATCAATTTAGCCAGCAGTGTTTTCCTTTTTTCCCTTAATTTTAAGTAATTTCCAATACGAGTTACACCAGCAGCCATGTTTATTTTTCAATTTGACCTCAAAAAAAAAGACTGGTCTTCGTTACTTAGCAACAGCAGCTTAAGCCCAGTCTTACGTGAGACCTGCAAGGTTTTGCTTTGTGCAGCAGACTTATTTAGAGGTCTTACGTTAGGCCTTTTTACGCTAAAATACAATTGGCCCAGGAAGTACAATCATTTTCGCTGCACTACAAGAGACTTTGTTACGATTAGCAACAGAAAGTATGACGTTATAACAGATATTACAATATGTCAACAGCGGATCAGTTCCAACCCTTTCTAACTCCAGCTCAAGATCCAAGCTTATCCTTCAATGTAATCCTAGATACAACCTTAGCCTGGTTGTTTTTGGCTAGTACAATGTTGGATATTTCAGGTTACTTTTACATTTGAATAGGTAACTAAATCAGGTAATCAGGTACTGGTAATGGAAAACATTTACTGAAAAATGGCTATGAAACATAGGGCTGGTTTCACAAACCCCGACTAGCACTAATCTTGGACTTCCCAACCTAAACTAACATTGAGTAGTCCAGGATTAGTGCTAATTGGGGTCTGGGAAACCAGCCAATAAGGTTTACTTTTATAGATCCTTTGATAGTATAGTGTTTCAAAGCATTTAATACAACAATTTACAAGGCTCCTTCTATTAATACTTTAACATCCCTTCTGGCTTTTTAAATGTTTCTTATTGTCTGTTGGTTTTAATGCTTGTGTTTGTTTTGTTGTGCTTTTGTTTTTATTCTGACTTAAAACACGACTTTTAAGTGCTGTTTGCTATTGTACAACTTTGTGATTCGTTGAAAAGCGCTCTATCATTTTAATAAATGATTATTAATTATTACAGTTGAGTTCAAAAACAAATGACAGTAAAAATCAATTACCATATAAAAACAATGATTGCAATAACAATAAAACAATGGCAATGTAATACAATGAATTATAATAGAATTAAGCAAACAATTATAAAATACATCAGTATTAGTACATCAGTACAACTTTCTATAGCTTTCCAAACCCTCCTACTACCTCTAACTAAATAAGTACTACAGCACTGAACATACCTCAATTACTGTCCTAACCAGCACTGAACATACCTCAATTACTGTCCTGACCAGCACTGAATGGAGGGCAGATAACAATCCCTTTGCCACATAGTGTGGAGAGCTGTCTCCTTTGGAATCCATTGAGAAAATAGAAAAACTCAACAGTCCAGGGACGAGATTTCACTGACAACAATGCGTTTTCTATCAATAAAATACGTTTAAAATAATAATTCTTAGTATCAATAATAGTAATAATAATATGAGATGTTACAAAATAAATATAAAAGTGACCTTCAAGTGAAACGAAACTGTTGCGGATGATTAACATTACAATGTTGTAGCTAGGATGCATAGAATGTTGTCTCATATGATGTCACAATGATGTCATAAAGATATCACCATGAGGCTTACTGTAGGTTTAGGTTTTTGATGGCATGACAACCATTTGTTTTTGTTTAAAGTAGATCTAAGGCAAATTCCTATTGATGTAATTGTGTTCCATGGATTGTGACATCACCTCTCTTTGCATCCTTATATCTTTAATAATATTGCATCTTTATTGAATATAGCACCTGTAGGGATTAAAGACGAGGTCAGAAGTGGAGATTTCAATCAAGCTGTGTTTATTCTGAGATCTCAGGAGAAGTACAATTCAAGCAAATTGACAGAGTAGGTCTGCCCATAGACATCAAGCACTTCAATATATATATATATATATAGTACAAGGGAAAAAAACAATTCCAATTGTTAGGCTAATTTCACCGTCTGCAGCCTTGAACTTTATACAGAAATGAGTTATTTTGGCTTTAACATTCCCCCACACACAAACAAACAAACACACACACACACACACACATGCTGACTGACTCGAGTGGTTTTGTAGTTAATCTCAGGGATCGCTGTCATGCTGACTGACTCGAGTGGTGTTGTAGTTAATCTCAGGAATCGCTGTCATACTGACTCGAGTGGTTTTCTAGTTAATCTCAGGGATCGCTGTCATACTGATGAGTGGTTTTGTAGTTAATCTCAGGAATCGCTGTCATACTGACTCGAGTGGTTTTCTAGTTAATCTCAGGGATCGCTGTCATACTGGCGAGTGGTTTTGTAGTTAATCTCAGGAATCGCTGTCATACTGACTCGAGTGGTTTTCTAGTTAATCTCAGGGATCGCTGTCATGCTGACTCGAGTGGTTTTCTAGTTAATCTCAGGGATTGCTGTCATGCTGTTTGGTTTCCACACAGTTTAGTTGTTCCCTTCCACGCAGTTCTTCTATTAAACAGGCAGGCGATTCCAGCGCCAGCTAGAAGCGCCGACAAACAGAAGAGCCTCTCAACAAAAGAGCCGGGAGTCTAGCTGTGGGAGTCTACAGGTAGCCAGCACCTGAGGCAAGATAAGTATTTGATCCTGTTCCTAGTAATTTTAAATTAGCTATATTTAAGGGGTAATTTGATCCTGTTCCTAGTAATTTAAAATTGGCTATATTTAAGGGGTAATTTTAGACTAGCTATAATTAAGCAACATTATTAGATTGGTGTTTTGAATTGGGTAAGGTAGTTTGTGATAAGTACCAGGAATGTGGTGAATTTGAATAGGGGTTGATTTGCAATTTGATTGGTCAATTTGATTGATTGGTCTCCACACAGCTAGCTCTCTGTAGTGGTGTGATCCCATTGAAGTGTGTGAAAGTATTGTATTGCTGTAATACTGTTACCAGCTCCCTTGCAAAGTGAGGTCAGAGCTTATTTAAGCTGAGTGTATCGAGCATTGTTCAGTCTACAGGTAACCAGCGTCTGAGGTATAGGTAAGCTCCTGCTTCAAGTAATTTTGTATTAACTACATTCAGTAACATTGTAGGTGGTGTTTGAATTAGCTGAGTTAGTGTGTGATTAGTAACAGGTGAGTGGTTAAATTGAATAGAAGTTGATTTGCTGTTTGGTTTGCACACAGTTTAGTTGTTCTCTTGCCACGCAGTTCTTCTATTAAACAGGCAGGCGATTCCAGCGCCAGCTAGAAGCGCCGACAAACAGAAGAGCCTCTCAACAAAAGAGCCGGGAGTCTAGCTGTGGGAGTCCAGCGAAGGGAGGCCTGCGCCGAGACGCTGTTCGAATAGATCCAAACCTAACAGTGCTCTGGAAGAAATCATCTACTAGTCAGGTTTGTACCCTCCACCCCACCGCTCCCACTGTACCTATTTGTCTTGCCTGACCTGCTATGACTGTCTCTCTCATCCCTGTTCTGTCCTCTCGCCCTCGTCCTCTGCCCTCTCGCCGCCCCTGCTCCTCCAACCCCTCTAACCTCATACCGCTGCCTCTCCCCCCCTCCTGCACACTCTCTGGTGCACTCTGGAACTGTCACTCTTCTGCTAACAAAGCTGATTTCATCACTGCCTTTGCCTCCCACCTCTCTCTTGATTTCCTTGCTCTCACTGAAACCTGGCTGTCCCCTGATAACACTGTAACTCCTGCCGCCCTGTCCTCTCTCTACGTCCTGTCCCATACCCCGCATCTCACTGGACGGGGAGGTGGGACTGGTCTTCTCCTTTCTCCCTCCTTACTCTTTTCTGTCCCCTCCAACCTCTCCTCACTCTCTGTTAATACCTTTGAATTTCATGCAGTCCAACTAACCTCTCCCTGTCAACTCCTGCTAATTGTACTGTACTGCCCCCCCCGGGCCTCTCGCTCACTTTCTAGATGAACTCGACTATCTACTCTCCTCCCTCCCTTCTCTGTCTACCCCAACTGTCCTGTTAGGTGACTTCAATATCCATCTCTCCAACCCCAGCCACTCTGCCGGATTCCTCCCTCTCCTTCACTCCTTTGACTTCTGTCTCTCTCCATCCCCTCCTACCCACAAAGCTGGCCGTCAACTGGACCTCACCTTCTCCAGGGCCTGCTGCCCCTCCACCCTCTCTGTCACCCCCCTGGACCTCTCTGATCACTATTTCATCTCTTTTTCTTTGTCTCTCCCCTCTCTCCCTGCTCCTCCTACCCCCACTGTCACCTCTCGCCGTAACCTCCGCTCTCTCTCCCCCTCTGTCCTTGCCTCCACTGCACTCTCTCACCTCCCTCCTATCGACTCCTTCTCACAACTCTCTGTAGACTCTGCTACCTCCACCCTCTTCTCCTCCCTCACCTCCTCCCTCGACTCCCTCTGTCCCCTCACCTCCCGACCTGCTCACCCCTCCCCTCCCCAACCCTGGCTCTCCTCTGTGCTCCGCTCAGCAAGAATCACACTGCGATCTGCTGAAAAGAAATGGAAGAGAACCAAACTCCCTGCTGCCCTAGACGTTTACCGCACTCTCCTCTCCTCCTTCTCCTCTACTCTCTCCTCTGCTAAATGTACTTATTTTCAATCTGTAATCCAAACCCCCACTAACAACCGACATAAACTATTCTACCTTCTCCTCCCTCCTAAACCCTCTCCCCCTCCTCCTCCCTCCTCTATCTCCTCTGATGACTTTGCCTCTTTCTTCTCTTCTAAAATCTCAGATATCCGCAAACTCTTTAACACCTCTCCCTTCCCCGCACCCTCTCCTGCTCCAACCCCTACACCCACTGCATCCCCTACTAACTCACCCTCCTTCTCCACCTTCTCCACCTTCTCTCCCCTCTCAGACGCTGACCTCTCCTCCCTGCTCCAGGGTCACAAACCCACCACGTGTGCCCTGGACCCCCTCCCCACTCACCTCTTTCAAGCTGCTGCACCTGCTCTACTTCCCTTCATCTCCTCCCTTCTCAACACCTCTCTCCTTTCTGGTCTCTTTCTCTTTGCCTTCAAACAAGCCTCTATCACTCCCCTCCTCAAAAACCTACCCTCGACCCAACCTCCCTCCAGAGCTACCGTCCTCTCTCCCTCCTACCCTTCCTCTCCAAATACTCCTCAGCAGCATATGTGCACTGCAGAAACTCACTAAACCTTGCAATTACACACTCAACGAGAATCCCTTTAGCTTTGTGACTGCATCTCCAAAATGAATGCAGTGTTTTTTTGGATAAAAGTGACACAAAGCAGCGTCTGCAGAAGTTTTCTGACACCCGCTGGTCCTCAGCATGATGCGTGCCTCTCCACTGTCATCATGAATTATGAAAATGTGTTTGCCAGCATTGATCATTTAAAAACAGACACAGACCACAAGTGTAGTGACACCGCTGTATCCATAGCCAGAGCAATGGAGTAATTTGAGTTTCTGGTCTGTATTATTGTGTGCCAAGGGTTACTGCAGTATCTCACTCCACTCAGCAATGCTCTTCAGAACTCGTCTTGCGATCTCGTGAAAGCCAGTCAACAAGCCAGCAATTTAGTTTCTCTGCTTGGGGACAAAAGGGCGGACAGCACCTATACCAACCTGTGGGAAAATGCCTGTGCACTGGCTGAAAAAATGGAAATAACTGTCTCAATGCCTCGTATTGCACGACTTCAATCCCAGAGGTCGAATGTCCCAGCTGTAATGCCACAAGAATACTGGCGCTTGAATCTATTTCTTCCATTTTTGGATCATCTAACCACACAGTTGAATGATCGAGTGTGCAGTTCTTTGCCTCGACTTAAAGCCCGATATCTTCTCCCCAACAAGTTGCCAATGCTGACCCAAGCAATGTGGAGTGAGATAAAAGAGGAGTATGAGGCTATGATGCCCAGTGTACAAATGGCTGATGCAGAGCTTGAGCTCTGGAGGCATTGCAATACTGACAAGAGCAGCAGTGAAATATGTGAAATATTAGAGGACACAGTGATACTGTACCCTAACATCCACAACATCTTAAAAGCACTGCTTACCATGCCTGTGTCCACTGCTTCAGCTGAACGCTCCTTCAGCTCTTTGAGGGGCTTGAAAACATACCTGCACAGCACCATGTCAGAGACGAGACTCACCGGACTAGCACTGATGAACATTCACCACGAGGTGGCGATCGACAGTGAGAAAGTGTTGCGGGACTTTGATGCAACGGGAACCTGAAGAATTCCTCTGCTCTTTCAGGATTGAGCAAGGTAAAAACACATTTATAGTTCTATTAAAATGAAAAACACATCGTAATCATAATCATTATTATTATTGCACAATTTTTTTGCTACAACATGCAAGAAAATAAAGTTTTATGTTTAGTTCACGGGGCGTGAGCTGGGTGAAGGATAAGGCAGAAGAAGCAGCAAGGAGCAGTTAGAAGGACAGAAGGTGGTCACTGACTGAGGGCGACGATGCCGACACATCCCAGGGGCAGAGGACCCAGCAACCGAAACGGGATAAAAAAGATGGTCGCTGACTGAGGGCGATGATGCCGACACATCTCAGGGGCGACGACCCAGCAACCGAAGACAGGATAGAAAAGGGGTCGCTGTCTGAGGGCGATGATGCCGACACATCCCAGGGGCAGAAGACCCAGCAACCGAAAACATGTATGAGGGTTATGACTCGGAGAGCCGCCCCTCGAGAGGAGATGAGAGAGAGAGAGGTACCCAGCATCTGAGACTTCTGTAAGGGGCGCTCGTAAAACCCCTGATTGGCCGAGACGTCACACTGCCTGGGACCTGAAATAGGACAAAGCATAGAAGTTAGTATGGGACTCAGCACGAAAGGCCGTGTCCTGAAAGAGAGGCAGAATAGAACAGAGCCTCGAGTGAAGTAAGATAAGCGCAGGAGCTGCGACAGGACAGATTTTGGCCGGGGGTCAGCTCTGACTCACATTGTGAGAACCCCCCTGAAGGTAAGGGAGGCGGATGCCTAGCCCTGAGGTCGGGGAAGTGAGACTCACTTGCCCCCCAGAGACGACCGATGCGAAGGCATGTAAGAAGGTGAAGGAGGGGAGGAGGAGGAAAACGAAACACTCGACAGAAAAGGTGCAGGTGATCAGGGCTTAAATAGAAAATAGATGCTAATTAACAGGAAATTAGAAAATTAGAAGATTAGATGATTAGGAGCCACCCAGCTCCACGCCCCCTGAACCACGCAAGCTAACATTTAAATGGGATGAGTAAAATTACATTAGTGATTGTAAAAGTAATTAGAAATGTATGATTTGTGGTTTCCCCTCTGGTTTAAGTATATATTTCAAATAGATTTATGTATACTTTTTATTGTTGTAGTATGGTATTTGTTTTACCGTTTAGTATTTTATGCGATGTCGGTGTGATTCAGTTTTGCGTACCATGTGAAATATTTCTGGGGGCGCCCCTGTATTTTAGCACTACTACAAGACCATGTATGGAATTAAAACGAATGGACTAAATAATAGTAATTGTTTTGTAACAATTTAAGTTTTTTTTAAGTTCCATGCTCCCCGTCTCTTAGTTCCTCACCCTTTTTATACCTCAAAGCCCTTCTAATTCCAGGTGTGTACAGGTACCTGCCAATTGTTTGGGGCGGGACCTGAGGTCCGTGTGCACAGTGCTTGTGATAAACAAAACAAAAAATACTTTAATTCTGAACTCCGTTTCACCCGTGCACCAAACAAAATAGACAAATAATAATCAACACAGCAAAAAACACAGTGCAAAGCAGGCAGAAAATTATGAAAAGAAAAAAACGATCTAAATAATATATTCACACACTACTAATTAATACGTGCAGAAAATAAATAAATAAACACGGGCATATGGTCACTTGTGACAAATACATACACATGTATTTATGTTTCTTTTGTTGGTAAATTAACCCAATACATTATTGCATTCTGCCACGTCATTAGATGAGCAAAGCCCCTTTGTGCCAGTGCGCATTCAGAGGAGACGCGCTGAGAGAATCCGTCTTCTGTGTCACTCAGTACTGCCAGCTTTCCCCCATTGGTGATATATTGGTCAGCATAGCTGCTTTCCAAGTAATTGACCCGAGATGATTCCCAGCCAGTTCAACTGTGTTTATACCCACGTTTCAAATAATGAAATTATAAAAGCAAACCACATTGTTTTCTTTACTTTTAAAGGTGAGAATCAAACACACTTCCGACAACTTCAAAGCCCTGCTGGCTACGAACACGTATTGAGTCGGCTGTTTCCCATGACCCTGGTGATCCCGAGTGTTTTCCTAGTATCAGCGTCGGCATCAGCATGTTTGGCATGCTTGCTGTACACTCTAGCATTGCATAACAAGCCTGCACTACGCCAGGACTTCGTGGCGCAACGGTAGCGCGTCTGACTCCAGATCAGAAGGTTGCGTGTTCAAATCATGTCGAGGTCAAAGACGTATTTGTTTCTCTTCCACACTATTTCATTTTTTTAACGTGTTTGGATTTGAATTTTTGAGATTTATTGTTTTGCGATTCATTTTTATGTTTCATCTGATACTGCACAATAAATTAAAGTGACTCCCAAATTAATGTTGACCAGTCTTCAATTACATAGTTGGGTAATTAAGTCATATTAACACCTCCTTGCATGAGATATTGAAAATAGCTATACAAATACTAGTAATGAAGAAATTTAAAGTACAGCAAGTAATGATTGATACCTTTAAGCTTAACAGACCTTTAAGAATTAACAACAAAGGCATAAAAAGGGGCACATAGTCGACAGAATATGAACATGTAGGGGGAAACACCAAGAGATTTCAAATCCATCACCTTAACCACTTGGCCACGACTACTTGGTGCAATGAGTTAAGATCTATAAACATATCACAGACAAAGAACAAATACACACACCGTTTTTAATAAAAAACTCACGAACCACAATCCCTGGTTTAGGAGGCCAGTGCCTTATCCTTTAGGTGACTGCGGCACTTTCATACGGATAGTAGTCAGCGTGACAATACACGACCAGAGGGAAGAAAGCAGTGGTTTCCCTGTCATTCCATTGCCATATTACATTGTGCATGTTCAGAATATGCGGGAATCCTGAAAACAGCATTGTAATATGTGAACTAATCAATCACTGAATTTAATTAACGCATGGATTAACCGCTATTGAGTGTTACAGTTGTTAATTAACTTGCAAAGCAAACATTTTAGAGCTCAATTTTTAGGAGAGTTCAAGAGATGACTTATATGCAGCAGCTGGCAGTATTGACGTATTCTCAAGGCACAATTTAAAAAAAAAAGAAAGCAATGTCATTTGTAAAGAAACTAATTTGATAGAAAATGTAACGTTTTCGATGCCAGTTGTGGATTTGAATGTGTCCAGTAATGTGCAGATTTCCTTGATTGCGAATATAATACGAAGTCTTGTCTTCAGTTAATATTTTAGAAAAACTACTTTGCTAACGAAGAAAAACAAGCTAGTAGAGGATGGTTTCGATCCATTGACCTCTGGGTTATGGGCCCAGCACACTTCCACTGCGCCACTCTGCTACAGCTGCCACGTGCCTGAATTACCAAGCAGCAGAAAAAAACTGAGCTCATCGTTTTAACCAGTCACACGGCAGTGGCCGGGCCGAACCATGGAAACGTTGCAAATCAGAGATGATCCGTTTTCTTTTCTCCCAAATACGTTATGCAAAGTATGCAACTTTTCTGCCCACTTTGATCACAGGCAGTTTTATCCTCCAGTTTCGGCTGCCAATTCCAATATTCTGTCTCTCTAAAGCATCTTAAATCGCGGAAAGCGCTCTTTGTTTAAAATTACACTGAAGACTTATTTTGTTCGACCAGGCTTACAATTAGATATTTTCTTCTTTTTAAGTAGATTTTGTGAAGCGCATATGGAAATATATATGATTAATTGATTGATTGTTAGCCTGCGTTCGGACTGGCAGGTTAAATTCTTAAAGACAACTTCTTTCCGACAAGGTTCCATAGTGTAGTAGTTAGCACGTCTGCTTTACATGCAGAAGGCCCTGGGTTCGAGCCCCAGTGGAACCATTGCAGTTTGTTTGTAAATTATATTAATACCTGGTCAAAACAAAGTCTCTCTGGGGTTGGTCGATCATTAGATTGCGAATGTAAGATCTCTGGTCCCATCGTATATGTAAGATAGTTTATAAATACACTTTTATTTATGTTTCTTTTGATGGTAAACTAGCACAATACATTATTGCAGTCTGCCACGTCATTAGATGAGCAAAGCCCCTTTGTGCCAGTGCGCATTCAGAGGAGACGCGCTGAGACAATCCATCTTCTGTGTCACTCAGTACTGCCAGCTTTCCCCCGTTGGTGATATATCGGTCAGCATAGCTGCTTTCCAAGTAATTGACCCGAGACGATTCCCAGCCAGTACAACTGTGTTTATGCCCACGTTTCAAATAATGAACATTATAAAAGCAAATCGCATTGTTTTATGTTTTCTTTAGTTTTAAAGCTGAGAATCAAACACACTTCCGACAACTTCATAGCCCTGCTGGCTACGAACACGTATTGAGTCGGCTGTTTCCCATGACCCTGGTGATACCGAGTGTTTTCCTAGTATCAGCGTCGGCATTGCCATGTGTTTGGCATGCTTGCTGTGCACTCTAGCATTGCATAACAAGCCTGCACTACACCGGGACTTCGTGGCGCAACGGTAGCGCGTCTGACTCCAGATCAGGAGGTTGCGTGTTCAAATCACGTCGAGGTCAAAGCCGGCTGTGTTTCTATTCCACTCTATTTCATTTTTTAACGTGTTTGAATTTGAATGTTTCCGGACATTTATTTATACAATTTAGCCTACACAACATATTGATTGTATAGCGATCAAACAGATATTTATTGTATTGCGATTCATTTTTATGTTTCATTTGATACTGCACAATAAACTAAAGTGACTCCGAAATTACTGTTGACCAGTCTTCATTGACATAGTTGGGTAATAAAGTCATATTAACACTTCCTTGCATGAGATATTGAAAATAGCTATACAAATACTAGTTTTGAAGAAATTTAAAGTACAGCAAGTGATGATTGATACCTTTAAGCTTAACAGACCTTTAAGAATTAACAACGAAGACATAAAAATGGGGCACGTAGTTGACAGGATGTGAACATGCAGGGGGAACCACCAACAGATTTCAAATTCATCACCTTAACCACTTGGCCACTTGGCCACGACTACTTTCAGTGAAGTTCTAAGATCTATAAACATATCATAGACAAAGAACAAATACACAGTTCGTTTTTAATAAAAATGACGAAACCACAATCCCTGGTTTAGGAGGCCAAGGGCTTTATCTTTTGGTCTTTCCTGGCACAATTTTTAAAAAAAGAAAGCAATGTCATTTGTAAAGAAACTAATTTGATTAAAAACCTAACGTTTTAGAGGTCAATTGTCGATTTGAATGTTTCCAGTAATGGGCACATTTCCTTGATTGCGAAATTTAATATTAATTAATTGCCTTCAGTTAATATTTTAGAAAAACTACTTTGCTAACAGAAGACAAACAAGCTAGCAGAGGATGGTTTCGATCCATCGACCTCTGGGTTATGGGCCCAGCACGCTTCCGCTGCGCCACTCTGCTACAGCTGCTTCATGATTGAATTACCAAGCAGCAGAAAAAAACTGAGCTCATCGTTTTAACCAGTCACACGGCAGTGGCCGGGCCGAACCATGGAAACGTTTTCTTTTCTCCCAAATACATTATGCAAAGTATGCAACAATTCCAATATTCTGTCTCTCTAAAGCATCTTAAATCGTGGAAAGCGCTCTTTGTTTAAAATTACACTGAAGACTTCTTTTGTTCGACCAGTCTTACAATTAGATATTTTCTTGTTTTTAAGTAGATTTTGTGAAGCGCATATGGGGCGCTATAGAAAATATATATGATTAATTGATTGATTGATTGAATGTTAGCCTGCGTTCGGTCTGGCAGGTTTAATTCTTAAAAAGACAACGCCGAAGGGTCTGATAAATGACATTGTAGTTTACGAAAGAAACAACTTGCTTCGTATTCTTACAACAGCCAACATTTGTATGTTACATTTTTTATGGTAACACTAAAGATGTTTTCCAAGTCGATTTCTATAAATATAAGGGGGCACTCGGATTTGAACCGGGGTCCTCTTGATCTGCAGTCAAATGCTCTACCACTGAGCTATACCCCCACTCTCCTAGCAAACTGATCTTTACTGTTTCATTTCGCAACCTGACATTATGTGGCGCAGCAGCAGCTTCAGAAGAAAATCCTATGAATGGATAATTATATTTCCCCATCTCTGCTTTCTTTAAGTTTTATGTCCGAGGTTGGTTAAATGTAATTTTTTGTTAAATGTTTCCATTAAGATCACGGGTTCAATCCCCGTCCGTACCTTGTTGCTGTCTTTAAAACACTATTTGTTACTTGTTTCTACCTTTGCAGCTGAAATGAAAAATTATATTATGCCATTTGTATTTTAATTAAAAAAGGAGGTATTTGGATCAGGGACCTCTTGCGCTGCAATCAAATGCCCTACCACTGAGCTCTTCCTGATATTATAAGGCAGCAGCAGCGTCAGAAGAAAATCCTCAATGGATAATTATATTTCCCCATCTGCTTTCTTTAAGTGTTATAAAAGTGTTAAAAATATCTATAAATACAGTTGTTGCTTGGAAATATCAAAACACTGCTGTAGGCTGTTATTTGGACAACATAAAAAAACTACTGGAAATCTAGTTGTTGTTTGGACAACATATCAAAAATAGTACTACACGTGTTGCAGGTGTGCTTTAGCACCTTATTATTGATTTATTTGTATTCTTTTGGTTCATGTGTATTATTGCTTATTTTACTTTAATCACGATATGATTTTGTATATTCACTCTGCACTATTATTTATAGCACTTCTGTGTCCCGCTGACACCCCTCCCTCTAGAGCTGTTGCAGCCTGCTTGAGTCCAAACTGCTTTGGGACACTGAGAAGCAGGATCCTGGTTATTTGTATTGTTTTAAACTATTCTTGTTCTTGCTGCTGTTGATATAGCTGTATTACTTCTATTGCTACTGCTAACATTGCTGCTATTGATACAACTATAATTTTGAATACTATTGCTATAGTTACTGTTAACTTTGCTGCTATTGAATTAGCTATTACTTTTATTGTTAATTGCATATGCAGGGGTTTAAATAAGACTCCTAATGCATAGCAGTTTGGTCCATTTCAGGTTTTACTAACTGCAGGCCCTTGTATAAACTGTACTAAAGAAGCTGGAAAAAAAGTCTGCAGGTCAGAAAACCCAAAATGGCTCCTACTGCTATAAAATGGGAGTCTTATTTCCACCCCTTTATTATTATTATTTATTATTATTATTTATTTATTAGCAGACGCCCTTATCCAGGGCAACTTACAATCGTAAGCAAATACATTTCAAGTGTTACAGTACAGGTAATAATACAATAAGAGCAAAATAAATACAATGACTAGTTCAAGCAAGTACAAGTGTGACAAAATACAATTCAATAATACAGCAGATAAAAGTGACAGTGATAGTTACATCAAGATATGATTAAATACCAAATACTACAGATTAAACACTTGGCAGATTACAGTACTCTGCAGTACAGGATTAAATGCAGTAAAATAGGGGGCAGATTAGAGTAAGTAAAGCACATTTAAGCAAGTGTGACAGTGTCCCAGGGGAGAAACAGAGGAGTTCTACAGGTGCTGTCTGAAGAGGTGAGTCTTAAGGAGGCGCCGGAATGTGGTCAGGGACTGGGCAGTCCTGACATCTGTAGGTAACCCCCTGCTTATGTGCTTAGCCATTTTAATAGTGTGTTTTTGCATATTTAAATTTGATTGCTTTTAATAGTTTTAGAATACAATTAATAAACCTCTTGTTGATAATTACTTTGTCTGGCTTCGTTGTCTGCGTTACCAAGGTGTTATAACTTATAACTTACCTCAGTGACACACACAACATATAGTTGTTGCTTGGACATATCAAAATACTGTATTGTAAATATATATTTATTTTACATTTAAATCTATTAATCTTACACCTGGTTTATTCTTTAACTCCTAATAATAAGCATAATAGTTTAACCAGCTTGGTTATTGTACAATTATAATGTATTCATTTAAAAGTAAAAGCATGTGCTCACTCACAGATAGATTTACAAAAAAAATGCACAAATGGAGATTCTAGAGAAGTGACTGGAAAGTTCTTGAATTTGCAGGTTTGTTTATTTGAGGTCACACAGAGATAGTGATCAAGTGGGAACTCTTTCAAGTGTTTTCAGGACAAAGGATTCTGGCATTTTTATTTTACGTTTTACAAAAGCAGACTCTGAAAAGTTGACTGATTGTCACAAATATTCTATAAACTCTCACAGGTTATTCCACGTGACCAACCGTGAAACTAGATGTATAAATAATATGCAATATGTGTGTGTGTGTCATTATATATATATATATATATATATATATATATATATATATATATATATATATATATATATATATAAGTACTGTGCAAAAGTTTTAGGCAGGTGTGAAAAAATGCTGTAAAGTAAGAATGCTTTCAAAATAGACA
Organism: Acipenser oxyrinchus oxyrinchus; assembly: GCA_030684275.1. Taxonomy (NCBI): domain Eukaryota; kingdom Metazoa; phylum Chordata; class Actinopteri; order Acipenseriformes; family Acipenseridae; genus Acipenser; species Acipenser oxyrinchus. Next base: position 71,969 of record JAGXEW010000514.1, read on the forward strand.
TGTTAATAGATTATATTTATCAATTAACTAAATGCAAAGTGAGTGAACAGAAGAAAAATCTAAATCAAATCCATATTTGGTGTGACCACCTTTGCCTTCAAAACAGCATCAAGCATCAATTCTTCTAGGTACACTTGCACACAGTTTTTGAAGGAACTCGGCAGGTAGGTTGGCCCAAACATCTTGGAGAACTAACCACAGTTCTTCTGTGGATTTAGGCAGCCTCAGTTGCTTCTCTCTCTTCATGTAATCCCAGACAGACTCAATGATGTTAAGATCAGGGCTCTGTGGGGCCATACCATCACTTCAGGACTCCTTGTTCTTCTTTACGCTGAAGATAGTTCTTAATGACTTTCGCTGTATGTTTGGGGTCGTTGTCATGCTGCAGAATAAATTTGGGGCCAATCAGATGCCTCCCTGATGGTATTGCATGATGGATAAGTATCTGCCTGTACTTCTCAGCATTGAGGAGACCATTAATTCTGACCAAATCCCCAACTCCATTTGCAGAAATGCAACCCCAAACTTGCAAGGAACCTCCACCATGCTTCACTGTTGCCTGCAGACACTCATTCGAGTACGCTTTCCAGCCCTTCGGCGAACAAACTGCCTTCTGCTACAGCCAAATATTTCAAATTTTGACTCATCAGTCCAGAGCACCTGCTGCCATTTTTCTGCACCCCAGTTCCTGTGTTTTCGTGCATATTTGAGTCGCTTGGCCTTGTTTCCTTCTTTTTGGCCGCAAGTCTTCCATGAAGGCCACTTCTGACCAGACTTCTCCGGACAGTAGATGGGTGTACCAGGGTCCCACTGTTTTCTGCCAGTTCTGAGCTGATGGCACTGCTGGACATCTTCCGATTGCAAAGGGAAGTAAGCATGATCGTCTTTCATCTGCTGCAGTAAGTTTCCTTGGCCGACCACTGCGTCTACGATCCTCAACGTTGCCCGTTTCTTTGTGCTTCTTCAAAGAGCTTGGACAGCACATCTGGAAACCCCTGTCTGCCTTGAAATTTCTGCCTGGGAGAGACCTTGCTGATGCAGTATAACTACCTTGTGTCTTGTTGCTGTGCTCAGTCTTGCCATGGTGTATGACTTTTGACAGTAAACTGACTTCAGCAACCTCACCTTGTTAGCTGAGTTTGGCTGTTCCTCACCCAGTTTTATTCCTCCTACACAGCTGTTTCTGTTTCAGTTAATGATTGTGTTTCAACCTACATATTGAATTGATGATCATTAGCACCTGTTTGGTATAATTGTTTAATCATACACCTGACTATATGCCTACAAAATCCCTGACTTTGTGCAAGTGTACCTAGAAGAATTGATGCTGTTTTGAAGGCAAAGGGTGGTCACACCAAATATGGATTTGATTTAGATTTTTCTTCTGTTCACTCACTTTGCATTTAGTTAATTGATAAATATAATCTATTAACATGTCTATTTTTGAAAGCATTCTTACTTTACAGCATTTTTCACACCTGCCTAAAACTTTTGCACAGTACTGTATATATATATATATATATATATATATATATATATATATATATATATATATATATATATATATATATATATATATATATATATATAATGCATTATGTTGTTGATTTTTATATTTTATGTATTTTGTTTAATGTTTTATACTGTAAATAGCTAATTTGCATTAAAAAATATCCTAATGATTTCTGGATCAATACATTTACGTATTATAGTCTTTAAGTGTGCTGAGTTATGCCAGTCTCTGCAGTGCTTCCAGTATTACTGTTATTATTATTATCATATGGGTTAAAATTATGATTCTGTACAAACGTGATATTTAATTTATGATTGTTTAAATATTCCAAATAACATATTACTTTGAAAAACATCTCCGTCGGCCACTGGATCGTGATCTCAGGCTGGGATGCGGACCATTGAGAACAGTATAAACGATCTATTACTGGAAGTAGCTTACAGGAGAAATGCCCTCGTTTAACATGCTAGGATGATCGACTTCGGTATTCTCCAACTGCTGTTTACATTTTCTAACATGTTATGAGGACGAATACAAAGTTTGACACTTTCCTTGTAAGTGGGGGTAAGCACAAGTTATTTTCAGATCAATCTAGTACTGCGTAGTGCAAAACACATTATATATTTTTTTTTCTCAAATTGTCTTAACATTAGCAATGATCAATTTGAAATTTGCTTATTGATTTAAACAACTGAACAATTGTAGGCTTGATGGTTTCTTTTTTCTGCGTTTCTACCAGTATGAGATACGCACTCAAAATGTGTCCCATTCCTTCAACAACCCCCGACTGAAGATTGGAGTGGTCATCACTAGCAGCGAGCAGGTGCCCGAAAACAACACTCATTGTCAGCTCGGTGCTGAGAGGAAAACACTCCCACTCCTCCTGGTGGATACCGAGACCAATCCCTTCAAAAAATGTTTCATTCTAGAAATGATCCTTGCAAATATAGTTTTAACTTTTATTGGCAGGCCGTCGCCCCCAACTGGCAAGCTCTACTTCATATGATACAATGACTGGACAACAACGAGGTGTTACAATAACAATACAAACTAACTTGAGACAATCAAGTCGTTAAAGCATACCTTAAGTTTGTCGTGTGATACAAAATCAAGTTGTGGCATTTTTGCATTGCCTGCCTCGTCAAACAAGCTCGAGCCACAGCACACAGCGCTGCTGCATCGGGACACAGAGGTGGATTTTAAACCGACTGAATCAACGAGCTGAGGCTACTTTCTGAAGAAATTGAAAACATACCTTTAGTCGAAATATTTGCTATTTAGTTAATTAATTATTTTTTTGAAAACAACACTCTCTGCTGTTACATGAAACTGGGTAAAAGCCTCTCTCTTTCTGTAAAGCTTTTTCAGCAATAAAACTATTAGCATCAATGTCTCGTTTTGGACTGGTTTATTTCACATGACAGGTATGCTTGTCATACTGCCACCACTGAAATCACTCAAAAAGCACTCTTTACTGACAACAAAGAACTCTTAACAGTGCAAGGGAGGATTCATGTATTTCCTCTTTCTTCTGCATTGCATATTTAGTAAAGGAGAAAGTGCCTGATTGTTTCTATAATGTCATCGGTTTAGCCGTTCAGATGCATGTTGCTCTTTCCCAGGTAATTGTTACTTGCATATTGTGGGTAAACCAAGAGGCATGATGAGATGCTGGAGGCGTTATGGCAAACCCTGCTTTTACTTTATTGTGTGCTCCCTACATTAAACTGGTTATTGAACCTGGACCATCTCTCATCTTTCACTTCTACTAATGAATTACTCTCCAACTCTGGGGAAACAAAACACAAATGTGTGTATTGCATTATCATGATGTGCTAGAATTGACCTTGCACTACAGACTCACTGTGCTGTCTGTATTAACATGTATTATAACAAGGTCAAGTTTAGCGATTGTCAGTGGGCATTTGGACAGCATTTAAATACTCCCGCTTCTAGAACATAAGAAAGTTTACAAAAGAGAGGAGCCCCATTCAGCCCATCTTGCTCATTTGGTTGCTAGTAGCTTATTGATCCCAGAATCTCATCAAGCAGCTTTTTGAAGGATCCCAGGGTGTCAGCTTCAACAACATTATTGGGGAGTTGGTTCCAGACCCTCACAATTCTCTATGTAAAAAAAGTGCTTCCTATTTTCTGTTCTGAATGCCCCTTTATCTAATCTCCACGTGTGACCCCTGGTCGTTGTTTCTTTTTTGATGTCGAAAAAGTCCCTTGGGCCAACATTGTCAATACCTTTTAGGATTTTGAATGCTTGAATCAGATCACAGCATAGTCTTCTTTGTTCAAGACTGAATAGATTCAATTCTTTAAGCCTGTCTGCATATGACATGCTCTTTCTATAGCAGCAATATCCTTTTTGTAGCGAGGTGACCATAAGTGAACACAATATTCTTGATGAGGTCTTACTAATGCATAGTTTTAACATTACTTCCCTTGCTTTAAATGCAACACTTTTCACTATATATTCAAGTATCTTGTTGGCCTTTTTTATAGCTTCCCCACATTGTCTAGATGAAGACATTTCTGAGTCAACATAAACTCCTTCGTCTTTTTCATAAATTATTATTATTGATTTCTTAACATACGCCCTTATCCAGGGCGACTTACAATTGTTAGAAGATATTACATTATTTTTTACATACACTTACTCATTTATACAGTTGGGTTTATATAGGAGTAATCTAGGTAAAGTACCTTGCTCAAGGTTACAGCTGCAGTGTCCCCCGCTGGGGATTAAACCCACGACCCTCCGGTCAAGAGTCCAGAGCCCTAACCACTACTCCATACTGCTGCCCTTCTTCAATTTCAGTATCGATCATATACAGACACAGACCACACTGCAGTGTTTAGATGACTGGGGGTGAGGAGCCTTGAGTTAACAATGGGAGAACTGGGCTGACTGGGGAGGTAACTACTGTCTATTTCAATTGTCTTATTACTGTGTTATTACATTATGGACAGCAGTGGTGCTCTGGCTCCCTCTTGTGGTCAGTGTGAATGATGGCAGTGTGTGCAGCTTGGCAGGGAACTGATGCCTGTTTCCAGGCTATACAAACACAGAGAGGGATTCAATCAAACACTAAGTTCACAGTTTAATAGAAGAGTGGATTAGTTCTATTTGAATATGTGTTCTAAATGCTGCACTTGTGTTTCAGTAATTGTCATATTATGATATTTATAATACACATTTTTATTGCCTGCGTGCAGTACCTTATGCTTTGCAATTATCCATTGTTGATGTTGCATTCTCAAGAAAATCAAGCAGGTTAGTTAGACACGATCTGCCTTTCCTAAAACCATGCTGGCTGTCTCCCAGGATACTGTTACCATATAGGTAATTTTCCATTTTGGAGATTATTATAGTTTCCATAAGTTTACATATAATAGAAGTCAGGCTTATTGGTCTGTAGTTACCTGGTTCGGTTTTGTCTCCCTTTTTGTGATTTGGTATTACGTTTGCAATTTTCCAGTCTGTCGGTACAACCCCTGAGTCAAGAGACTGTTGCATGATCTTGGTTAGCGATTTGTAAATAACTTCTTTCATTTCTTTGAGTACTATTGGGAGGATCCAGCCCAGGGGATTTGTTTATTTTAAGAGCTCCTAGTCCCTTTAACACTTCTGCCTCTGTTATGCTAAAGTTATTAAAAACTGGATAGGAACAGGTCGACATGTGGAGCATGTTGTCTGTATTCTCCTTTGTAAAAACTTGAAAAGTAATCATTTAATATATTTGCTATTTTTTTTCTTCGTCTATGATTTTGCCATTTGTATCTCTTAGACATTTAATCTCCTTTTTGAATGTTCTCTTGCTGTTATAATATTGGACACACATTTTGGAATTGGTTTTAGCCCCCTTAGCAATGTTCATTCATATCTATCTCTCTTGGCCTTTCTAACTTCCTTTTTGACTTGTGTTTGCATTTCCAAATAGGAGGAGCGGCAAACTTGTTAAAGTTCGAAGCTAAATTTGAACTCATAGCTGGAGCAACGAGAGAGGGCGAGAGGGCGGTGCAGAGAAGGAGGGGAGACGCTGCTAGGCAACCGGCTCGTGAACATTCCACTCAGCTGAGCAGAGACCGTTAGGATTTAAAAATGCGAACGTTCCGAGCGGCGTTAGGCGCTTCGTTAAATTAACACACCGTATGGAGGATAATTTGTGCCAAAATTAAAATAAATCAATAAATAAAATTCGAAATAAATAAATACATAAATAAAAAACGAAATAAATACATATAAATAAATAAATATAAAATGAAATAAATAAGTATTAACTGAAATATATTTAATAATTTATCTATTTATTTATTTGTTTCGTTATTTATTTACGTATTTATTTATTTTTTATGTGGCTGGGCTAACAATAGAAAGACATCAATCCTTACAAGATGAATCTTTCAGCCCAAACTTAATATCGATATTTGCAGTTTTCCCCACAGCTCATTATCAATGTATGATCCAAATGAAACCTTCTATTTTGATGGGGCTTAATGCATTAATGCACATCACAGAGTAGCACATCATAGTGATACCAGCTGCTATCACGACTATTGCAGTTTGAACAACAAACAAATTGCGCGTGTAAATCAAAGTAGTGGGCAAATGCATTAAGCTTCATTTTAATCTTTAAAGGAAAAAAGAGGTGGACATTGCAAAACATTTGCGGTGACAAGGAATCGAACCCGGCTGAACTGCTCCGCAGGCAGCGATGCTCACCACGACACAACCAACGCTTCTATACCCCGTATGTCATAGATGCTCGTATTAAGCCACGGAGATATAGGCTGCTTGGGCAGGATGGCGTTTTCCCTCCACCACCACCGACCCGTTTTAAAAGCTGTCTATACAGCTACTGGTGTGCATGGGAGCGACAGTAAGCCTCAAGCAAACGTTGTTGGTTCAGTGGTAGAATTCTCGCCTGCCACGCGGGAGGCCCGGGTTCGATTCCCGGCCAATGCACCCTTGTTTTTCTTGTACTTTATGTATATAATTACAGCAGCATGCACCTGCCGTCAATCAGTAAAAAGCACCACCCCGTCGTGGAATTGAACCCCTGTCTCCCGCGTGACAGGCAGGGATACTGACCACTATACTAACAAGATGTTTTTAGAACATCTGCCTGCTGAGCTTAATGTCGGTTTACGGATCGAAAACAGAGAATCATACCCCTAGACCAAGGCGCCAGCTGCCGGTGTTTGTATCTGTGTGTGTGTGTGTCTGAGTGGGTTTGTGTGTGTCTCAGTGTGTGTGTGCCTCAGTGTGTGTGTGTTCCTCAGATTGTGTGTGTGTCAGTGTGTGTGTGTGTGTCAGTGTGTGTGTATGTGCCTCAGTGTGTGTATGTCTCTGTGTGTGTGTGTCTCAGTGTGTGTGTGTCTCAGTGTGTGTGTCTGTGTGTGTCTCAGTTTGTGTGTGTGTCTCAGTGTGTGAGTGTGTGTTTCAGTCACTTCAAGTCAACAAAGAGCATTTCTAGTGGAGCGATAAAGTGGAGCAAAGCGATCAAAAAAACTCGCCAAGTTAGAAGCAAGAATTGTGTGAATCTTGGGCCCCAGCACCTTTCCAATTGTGCCTATTTGCTTTGATGCTTGACAAGATTGGCCAAATTGCTTCTCTTATCTTGGACTTCTGTGTTTGATATCACCCCTTTAAACGGCTGTTGTGTTTTTCTAACTTGTTTTTTTACATTGACAATATTTTTGTTATAAAAATAAAAAAACAACCACAAAGGGACTCAAACCCTCAATCTTCTGATTCGAAGTACATCCATTATGCCATGCGGTCTGTCACATTTACAAGGTGATACTTAAATCTACACTGAGTGTGTCCTGTTCCATAACAACCAGAATTTCAACTAAGAGTGAATTCTGTTGATTTTAAAAGCAAAGTTCTGTGTGTTCATTTAGCTGCGCTGTATGATGTGGCTCGATCCTGTCTGGCGAGGTAGGAAAAGTGATAATCAAAACTCAGATGTGCTTTCATAGCACCACGAACAGCAAAGGTTTAAACATCTTGGGGGTGAAGTTATTTTGTAATGTTAATGTAAGACCTCGCTGCTGTCCAGTCATTGTTTCAAGTACCGCTTGTCAGATGGAGGAGAAGGTCTGCAAGTAGAAGTTAAGACAGCGATTGCTTTTTAGAAAGTTATGTTTGCTTCATTTAGTAATATGTTTTTAATTAAATACCATTTTAGTGGTCAATTGTTTTTCATTATCAAACATTGCAGTGTACACTAGATACTGTTTGCATGTCCATCAGCCTGGTAATAAGCTTCAGATATTAATCCATTCTGATCTGTAGAGCATAAATCACATTTTAGTCTACAGAAACATGTGCAGTGATTTAAATTGCATTATCTAATACCACATACATGTTACAATAACCAATGAATCATAGTACCATTTTTTTTTAAATATAAAAGATTATTCATTATTTGATGAAGTAAAAAAAGAAGTGATATCTATAACAAAAACATTGTCAATGTAAAAAAACAAGTTAGAAAAACGCAACAGCCGTTTAAAGGGGTGATATCAAACACAAAAGCCCAAGTTAGGGGAAGCAATTAGGCCAATCTTGTCAAGCATCAAGCAAATAGGAACAATTGGAAAGGTGCTGGGGCCCAAGATTCACACAATTCTTGCTTCTAACTTGGCGCCTTTTTTTGATCTCTTCGCTCCACTTTATCGCTCCACTTGAAATGCGCAGTGGCTAAGGTCGTGTGCTCTTCAAGAACGTCATGTTGCAAGTTCAAACCACTTGAAATGCTCTTTGTATGACTTGAAGTGACTGAGACACACTCACACACTGAAACACACACACACACTGAGACTGTGTGTGTTGCAGTGTGTGTGTGTCTCGGTGTGTGTGTGTGTTTCAGTGTATGCGTGTCTCAGTGTGTGTGTGTCTCAGTGTCTGTGTCTCAGTGTGTGTGTGTGTCTCAGTGTGTGTGTCTCAGTGTCTGTGTGTTTCTCAGTGTGTGTGTGTGTGTCTCAGTGTGTGTGTGCCTCAGTGTGTGTGTCTCAGAGTGTGTGTGTGTCAGTGTGCGTGTGTGTCAGTGTGTGTGTGTCAGGGTATGTGCCTCAGTGTGTGTGTGTGTCTCTGTGTGTGTGTGTCTCAGTGTGTGTGTCTGTGCCTCAGTGTATGCGTGTCTCAGTGTGTGTGTATGTCTCAGTGTGTGTGTGTCTCAGTGTGTGTGTGTGTATCTCTGTGTGTGTGAGTGCTTCAGTGTGTGTGTCTCAGAGTGTGTGTGTGTCAGTGTGTGTGTGTTTGTCAGTGTGTGTGTATGTGCCTGAGTGTGTGTGGCTCTGTGTGTGTGTGTGCCTCAGTGTGTGTGTGTCTCAGTTTGTGTGTGTGTCTCAGTGTGTGAGTGTGTGTCTCCGTCACTTCAAGTCATACAAAGAGCATTTCAAGTGGAGCGATAAAGTGGAGCAAAGCGATCAAAAAAGGCACCAAGTAAGAAGCATGAATTGTGTGAATCTTGGACCCCAGCACCTTTCCAATTGTGCCTATTTGCTTTGATGCTTGATAAGATTGGCCTAATTGCTTCTCCTAACTTGGGCTTTTGTGTTTGATATCACCCCTTTAAACGGCTGTTGCGTTTTTCTAACTTGTTTTTTTACATTGACAATATTTTTGTTATAAATATAAAAAACCAACCACGAAGGGACTCGAACCCTCAATCTTCTGATTCGAAGTCAGACGCCTTATCCATTAGGCCACGCGGTCTTTCACGGTTGCCATGTGTTACTTAACTCTACAATGAGTGTGTCCTCTTCCATAACAAATGGAATTTCAACTAAGTTAATTCTGTTGATTTTAAATCAAAGGTCTCTGTTTTCATTTAGCTGCGCTGTAGGCTGTGGCTCGATCCTGTCTGGCGAGGTAGGAAAAGTGATGATCAAAACTCAGATGTGCTTTCATAGCACATGAGCAACGCAAGCTTTAAACATCTTGGGTGTTAGAAGTTATTCTGTAATGTTAATGTAAGACCTCGCTGCTGTCCAGTTATTGTTTCAAGTACCGCTTATCAGTTGGAGGAGAAGGTCTGCAAGTAGAAGATTAAGACAGCGATTGTTGTTTTAGAAAGTTAAGTTTGCTTCATTTAGTAATGTGTTTTTAATGAAATGCCACTTTATTGGTCAATTGTTTTTGTACACTAGATACAGTTTGCACATCCATCACCCTGGTAATAAGCTACAAATATTAATCTATTGTGATCTGTAGAGCACATATCACATTTTAGTCTACAGAAACATGTGCAGTGATTTAAATTGCATTATCTAATACCACATACATATTACAATCAACAATGAATCAAGAATGCAACATGGATTGCAAAGCATACAACATGGTTTATTTAGATTTCCAGAAAGCTGACAAAGTCCTGCATAAAAGATTAATTCTCAAACTGAACGCAGTAGGGATTCAAGGAAATACATGCACATGGATTAGGGAGTGTTTAACATGTAGAAAACAGAAAGTACTGATTAGAGGAGAAACCTCAAAATGGAGCGAGGTAACCAGTGGTTTAGCACAGGGATCAGTATTAGGTCCTCTGCTATTCCTAATCTACATTAATGATTTAGATTTTGATATAGTAAGCAACCTTTTTAAATTTGCAGATGACACAAAATAGGAGGAGTGGCAAACACTTGCAGCAGCAAAGGTCATTCAAAATGATCTAGACAGCATTCAGAACTGGGCACACATGGCAAATGACATTTAATAGAGAAAAGTGTAAGGTACTGCACGCAGTCAATACAAATGTGCATTATAAATACCATATGGAAAATACTGAAATTGAAGGAGGAATCTATGAAAAAGACCTAGGAGTTTATGTTGACTCGAAACGTCTTCATCTAGACAATGTGGGGAAGCTATAAAAAAAGGCCAACAAGATGCTCAGATATATTGTGAAAAGTGTTGAATTTAAATCAAGAGAAGTAATGTTAAAACTTTACAATGCATTAGTAAGACCTCATCTAGAGTATTGTGTTTAGATCTGGTCACATCATTACATAAAGGATATTGCTGCTCTAGAAAGAGTGCAAAGAAGAGTGACCAGAATTATCCTGGGTTTAAAAGGCGTGTCGTATGCAGACAGGCTAAAATAATTGAATCTATTCAATTTTGAACAAAGAAGACTATGCGGTGATCCGATTCTATATATATATATATATATATATATATATATATATATATATATATATATATATATATATATATATATATGCACACACACACAATAAATCATTATACAAAATACAAACACAAAATAATAAACTGCACAGGGGCGGAGGAGGATACCCGTTCTAACATAAATAGACAATCACATACACGCTCCTCGCCCTGTACACAGCTATTGACTTTTTTCTACATTTCACACAAAGTTTTGGGAACTACAAATAAAAACTGAAATGGTGCTTTTGGCTGATTTACTTTTCCTGCGTGAATACCCTGAAAACATATAAACTATCCTTGCTGTAAAGAGAGTCAGGCAGTTGTTGTGCTTTGCTGAGAACTTGACGCGAGGAACTACCGTTTCTCTCAATTCAAAGTACTGATGTGGAACAGTAGCTGAATTCTCCAGATAATAGAGATGGCCTCAAGAACATTGAACTCAAGGCTATTTTTAAAGCCGATGTTGCATGCATGTTAAATGAGGAATCAACTACACAGTAACATTAGCAAAGGAATTGTGTTAAGAGAATTGTAGACCATTTGCAGAATCTATTAATAGATGCATTAACCACACAAATTGTTAATGTGCTACCTGTGTTGAAGTTTGTGTTAAATGTCTTGATAATTGTTTCATAAATCACACAAGATGAATCATCATTGTTGCAGTACATCCTATCCTGTGCACCGATGTTATCCCACGCACAGAACACATAGAAATTGTAACACACACACACTTGTTCTATGTAATTGTAGCACCTGAGTGCAATCTTCCTGTTTGCACAAAATATTTCTCTTTTCATAGGTAGGATCACCTTCACTCTGAAACTGCACGTGATATCTACTTTACAGTAAGAGACATCCTACATGACGCATTAACTTATAGAATTGGCAAATGTAATTCACATTCAAAAACTGTAAGACTGGCATCCGTTTCTATATTAATGAACCAGAGGTAAAGACGTTACAAATGAGAGAAGAGTGACATCTAGTGGATAAAGAAAAAAGCACAATGGCCGAATATATCTTTTGTGCCTCGATAAAAAGTTCATCTCCATTTGATAAACAGTTTAAGTGCTTTCAAACAAGTAAATACCAGCTCTTAACACGACCTTAACTGTGTTTGTTTTGATATGCTTTAAAAACGACAAGAGAATTGTGTATACAAGCCGAAAATGAAATATACCCGATAGCAGTGCCATTAAAAGTGAGTATTTGCACAAATTAACTGGATGTCTATCGTCATTTCAGCTGGGCAGTGTATTTTACTGGGTTAATAAACAAATGGCCTCGGTTCTAATCTCGATTTAGAACATTGCACAAACAAACCTTTTTTATTGCGAAGTACAACAGAATGTATGCCAGTGGAGGCAGCAACATACATGAAATAAATGACATAACTAGAGTGAATTGTTCAATTATTAATAAGAACGTTTATTGTAACTCATAAATGTAAGATACTGTCTCTTGTAATATTCGCAGTTCTGTCTAAACCGTCCCAAATTAAGTTGTTCCCGCTGAAATTAAACAGACGCGGATCGATTTTACAAGAACAATTAATAAAATCCGATGAATTTGTAAGTTTATCAAACTAAAATAACTAAATGTATTGTCAAATAAATACATTAAAATGTATCCTTACCTTAAACTTGTCCATTTTAGAATTCGTAGAACTGAAATGAGAATTCTACTCTTTTTTGCGGTGTTTGGGTGGCTCTTAGAAGAGCCTTTGTGTTGTAAAGACGGAGCAGGGACGGTCTCGGTTTACTTGGAGCTGGTGTACTTGGTGACGGCCTTGGTGCCCTCAGACATGGCGTGCTTGGCCAGCTCTCCGGGCAGCAGGAGGCGCACGGCTGTCTGGATCTCCCGGGAAGTGATAGTGGATCACTTGTTGTAGTGAGCCAGGCGGGACGACTCGCCGGCGATGCGTTCGAAAATGTCGTTGACGAACGAGTGTCACAGGACACTCGGGATTTAAATTCAAGCAGTAGCCAACTACGCCACCTAGTGACTAAATATATGGGGCACTAGGACCCTAGCAAACTAAAAGCGACACAGGTTCGTAAATATGACCAGTTGGAACTCAGAACAGGCCGACCATGGCAAGAAAGGCAAACAATTGTACAATTTCAAAATAAACAATGTTTATTTATCCTTATAAAATCATTAAAATATAATACAATGTCTATAGTACCAAGGGTTACCAAAAATAAAAAAACAAGGCACACACTAATTTACTAGTGCACAAAGTATCAAAAGAAAATACTAATAAAAACACCCACTAATTTGCTAGGGTGCAAAAGTATACAAAAGAAATAAATTTCAGGCCACCAAATCACAATAGCCACCACTGGATCCTCATCAACAGCTCCAGGAACAGGTGCAGCTAGTGTCCCCCACACTGGTGCCAAACTCTTCCCTGGATGTGGCAGGCACCCCCTGGAGGCAGAAAAAGCAACAGCACTGAGTGACTCACAATTATACAGTATACAAAACACCAACAGAAATTAGAATATACTTCTTTATAGTTAACTATATCAATCCATATATTTAAGAGCACGACCTATAGCCACAGTTTATTTAAAATGCAGCACCTGAAAATACCACTCACTCTATCATGGATATTTATATCAACAGAACAGGTGCAAAAGTCATAAACTACAAGTTGCAGACAATTACCAAATCTTGGGTTTATCTCCTTTTAAAAAACACAGATATCACTCTAGCAGAGAGAATATAAAGGTGCACTAGGGTCCCTAGACAGCAAGCGGGTCAAAAACCCTATTAGGCGATGTACCAATCATTAAAAGTGGTCCGGCTACTTCCCTTTTTAAGACTGCACTCTTCAGTTCCTGAGTCCACTCTCCAGCACAGCCTGCTTGTTCTACTAATGCATTTAATATTTATGGTTCCTCTTGGATCCTAGTCTCTGCTCTCCGCGTCTCTGCTCTCTCGGTGACTCCTGTAGTTCTCTTATGGCGCACTCCCTGTGGCTCCTGCAGCTCTCCTCTGCCGTCTCTCTGACTCTCTTCTGTGGCGCACTCCTTGTCTCTTGCAGTCCCGTCTGTCTCTGTGTCTCCGCTCTTTTATATCCATCAAACTCCTCCCTTAACTATCCAGAGCGAATCAATTGACAAGATCTATTAACGGTATTTGTACAAACTACATTTCCCAGCATCATTGCGGAAATTACATAAAACCTCCCACTGGAAGTGACGTCACTCGCTCTCAGCCCCTTCCCAGCCTAGATGCCATTTCATAGCAAGACACCAGGTAAGACCAAATTTAACAATGAAAAACGTGTACATACTATCATAATAATACAAATACAATACATGCAATTTACTCAAAGTAAAACAAAATCAAACTTAAAATAGCAAACCAATATAACATTTTATAAGCGTCATAAAGCAACTCGCTCGATTAACTCGTGCAGTCTTACTATGTGTACCTCTGGCAGCTGTAAAACGGTTAACAACGTACAATCATATCATGAAAGTCTCCCAAACATTGATATATTATAGACGTTGTTGTTATTAACAATAAGATGGTTCCTGAACTTTCATTTCCTTTAATGTAAAACTAATACAGTGATCCTACGAGGTGCACTAAAATACCTATCATAAAAGTGCTAAACAAAAACAAATAAAATAAAATTGTAAACATTAAGTCACCCTGTGACATTCTCCCCTACTTCGTCGTTTCCGTCCTCGGAAACCATAAATATTGCCTCTTTTACTGCCTGTACCGTACAGGTAATCTTCCCAAGTTCTCCCTACTTGAGCGTCTCAACCCTTGCTCATCTAGAACTCCTTGCATACCTTCTTGTACCAGAGGTGGGACTTGTCCATATCCACTACTCCATAACAACAGAAGGCATTCTTCCATCGAGACCCTAGTGGGGGCATCACTTGGGACATCCAATGGATCCAGTGGCGGTTGTACTGGGAGGTCCTGTGGTTGAAAAGTACAAACACGAAGCCTATTTCGATGTATAGTACGCACTGGTCCCTCCTTGCCCTCTGGCCGTATCCGGTAGGTTGGCCCTCCCTCCATGGCTGGTTCTACAACAACATAAGGCTGGCCATCCCAGCGGTCAGCCAGTTTTCCTTGCCCTCTAGATCGATTGTTCTGCACCAATACCCTCTCCCCTGGCAACAACAACAAGGCCTGTGTACCCCGATCATACCACCGCTTGCCTCTAGCACTGGCCTTCCTTACTTGTTCCCCTGCTTTTTCATAGGCCAGTGCTAACCGCTCATGATGCTGCTGAACCCATTCTTCGGTGGTCACTCGTTCCCTTCCATTCCAAACACCCAGTGTCATTTCAACAGGGAGTCGTGCATTACGCCCGAACATCAGGAAAAAGGGGGTATATCCTGTGGAGGCATGTATAGTATTGTTGTAAGCCTGTACCCTTTCTGGCAAATGCTGGACCCACCGTGCTTGTTGCTCTACTTCCAACGTACCCAATAGACTTAACAGAGTCTGATTAAATCGTTCACAAGCACCATTCCCTTGTGGATGGTATGGGGTAGTACGGCTTTTCTTACAGCCGTAATAATGAAAAAGGGCTTTAATTAAATTAGACTCAAAGTTTGCCCCTTGGTCAGAATGTAACCTCTCCGGGCATCCGAATGGCTGAATAATGTATTGCCACAAGGCTCTAGCAGTTGTAACGGCAGTCTGGTCTCGTGTAGGGATAGCCCAAGCATACTTGGTAAACAAATCGGTGGCAACTAAAATGTACTGATAAGTATCATTTGGCCTACTCAAAGTCAAATAATCTACTGCAAGGATTTCCAATGGGGCTTTGGTGACAATTGGCACCAGTGGGGCCCTACCTTCCGATCGTGCCTTCCGTAGAACACACCGCTCGCACCTCGCCATCCATTGCGTAGCATCCCTCTCCATCTGGGGCCAATAAAAGCTCCGGCGAAGGACGGACTGCGTCTTATCCACCCCTAGGTGCCCCGACCGAGCATGGTACACTTCCCAGATTGCCCGACGATGCTGCAAAGGAACCAAAATCTGCAAGTATACCTCTTGCGTTGCCGGGTCTTGTACACACCGCACAATCACTCCATCTCTTAACTGTAGCCGAGACCATTGACGCAAAAGCCTAATAACTTCTACTGCCTCCTCGGCCCGTTCCACAACTGTAGGTGGTTCTCCCCGTTCCACGTACCTCCGTACCCGTATACAGACTTGATCCTGATCTTGTAACTCCCTCCAATAGTGTGGATCCCAAATAGACTGCTGGGTATTACAAGAAACAGTTATTACCCCTGGGTCCACAGAGTGCACTAATCCATCATGATCTCCCTGTAATGGTAATCGGGACAGTACATCTGCATTTACATTTTCCCTCCCGGGTCTGTACTTCAGGTCATAATGATAATTAGCCAATTGTGCGGCCCAGCGCTGTTCCACTGCCCCCAATTTAGCAGTCTGTAAATGCACGAGTGGGTTATTGTCTGTAAATACCGTAAAAACAGCTCCCCAGAGATAATCTTTAAACTTTTCTGTTACTGCCCATTTAAGAGCAAGCAGTTCTATCTTAAAAGAGCTGTAATTTGCATCATTACGTTCCGCTGGAAGCAAGCTCCTACTTGCATATGCCACAACCCTTTCTTTACCTCCTTGCTCTTGGGCCAGCACTGCCCCTAACCCCCCCTTGCTGGCATCAGTATATAATCGGAAGGGCAGAGTAAAATCAGCGAAGGCAAGTATAGGTGCTTGGATCAGTTTATGTTTCAGGGCCGTAAAAGCCTGTTCACATGCTGGGGTCCAGTTCACAGGACCAGATTGTTTTTTTCCTTTAATGGAGGTTCCTACCAATAATGCATGCAATGGTCTAGCAAGACATGCAAATCCCTCAATGAAACGGCGGTAGTACCCAACGAAACCTAAGAAAGACCTCACCTGACGGACAGTCTTAGGTGCCACCCAATCCCGAACACTAGCCACCTTGTCAGGATCTGGTTCCACCCCCTCTGCACTCACCAAGTGTCCCAAAAACTTCACCCTCTCCCGGAACAGAGCACACTTGGCGGGCCGTAACTTTAAACCATACTTAACCAATCTCTCGAACACAGCCTCCAGATCAGTAAGGTGAGTTTCAAAATCTGGGGAAAACACAATCACATCGTCAAGATAGACTAATAAAGACTCAGAAACCAACCCACCCAGACAACTTTGCATTAAACGTTGGAATGTGGCTGGAGCATTACAAAGCCCAAAGGGCATCCTTTCAAATTCAAACAGTCCCACAGGCGTACTGAAGGCAGTCTTTTCTCGATCCCGTGCATCAACCTCAACCTGCCAGTACCCACTGGCCAGGTCCATCGTAGAATAGTAAGTGGCTTTAGACAAGGTGGTTAATGCCTCTTCAATGCGTGGAAGGGGATAAGCATCCCTGTGGGTCACTGCATTTAACTTGCGGTAATCCACACAAAATCGTAGGGTTCCGTCCTTCTTGCGGACTAATACAATTGGCGCTGCCCATGGACTTGTGCTTTCTCTAATAATCCCAGAACTCAACATTCCTTCCAGCAAACCACGCATTTCCTGGTACAACAGTGGGGGTATAGGTCGATATCGCTCTCTAATGGGGGCAGCATCTCCTGTAGGGATCACATGACTTACAATTCCCGTACGCCCGTAATCCTCCTCATGAGCAGCAAAGACCCCTTTCCACTTCTGCAATAGGGCCAACAGCTTCCCTTGTTGTAATGTCGACAACCCATTACCTTCCATTGACAATGCCTCCAGCGCCGTCAGGTCCCTACTAGGTTCTTGGGCTGTCTGACACATCCCAACCTCCACTACTCCTGGGCTCACTTCCGTCAATGTCAGGACGTCAGGCCCTCGGACCTCAAGGGGCCCCCAGAACAAAGTAGCAATCTGTTGATACTGATGGAAGCAGACAGGAAAAGGATTTAGGTTCCTTACTCTTACTGGTACACGCCCCTTCTGTACCACTGTCAGGGCTCTTGCTGCACAAACAGAATCCCGGGCATCTAGCGGTTCCACCAAAGCACTCTGACCTCCTCTCAATGATGAGGGCACCCGAGCCCATAGCACTACTTCACTCTGAGCAGGAACCTTCACTGGGTTTCTATAGGCTGGCCGTAATGGCCCCTGTAGTATCGAGGTCTTCTTAGAGGCTTGGACCCGCCAACAATCCTCAAAGGCAATCTCCCAGGCCTGACAAGCCCTCCTCGGCTGGGTTGACAAAAAAATCAGCTGGCCCCTGGGGATTTGAAAACAAGGTGTTCCAGCATAAACCAATAACATTCATTCCCAAAATCGGGGGATCTCTAGTTCCTCTAGTCCCATCCTTAGCTATCACTACGCCCTGCTGTAACAACTTAACATCTCCCACAGTTATATCTATCAGGGCATATCCAACATAGGGGATCTCTAAACCATTCGCGGCACGCAAAGTAAGCCATCCAAGGTCACTTCTTGCTCCTACTCCTTGCTGCGGAAATAATCGATGATAAAACTCTTCCGTCATCAAAGTAACTTGCGACCCTGTATCCAATAAGCAGTCTACAGGCTTGTCATCAAAAAGAACACGGACATAAGGGCACTCCCCTACTACCGTATGGTGCTCGATCTGAGAAGGGTCACCTGTCACTAACCCAACCACAGGTGGGGATTCAGGAGGTCTCCGGTTCTTGTCTGTTCTACAATAACGGGAGATATGACCGCTCTCACCACATTTGCAACAGATGGGCCTACCTTGACTGTCCCATTGGAATGCCGGCCAGGATGTTGCCACTGACGGCTGCGTTCCCCGTACCGGCCTTGCAGGTGTTAGTCCTCTACTTGCAGCTGGCCCTCCCCACGGTTCCCTACCATGCAATTGGGAAGAGCGTTCCATGTAGTTGTTCCTCTGGGATTGGAAACCCTTCCTCAGCTCTTCACTCAGAGTCTTTCCCAAATCTGAGATCTGGCCATGCATCTCCTGCAGGAGTTCCTTCCGTAGCTCTTGTTTCCAATCTGTCTGTTCCCGATGAGAGAGTCCCAGTCTCCCTGTGGTAGAACAAACTGGTGTCTGCCATCCCTCACCTTGTTGATCTTCCTCCTGGTGCAACGCCTCCCTCCGTACCTGGTCGAAAGTGAGGTCTGGATCTCGGCGCACCTGGCGCTTCAATTCCTGGCGCAAATCCCCTTCGTGTATGCCCAGAAGAAACTGATCTCGAAGAAGCCGATCCACTTGTTCCAGGCCCCTAGGATCTCGACGCTGCAGGCGCTGGGCTAGTTCCCTTAACCGTAACATAAAGGCCCGCACAGTCTCTCCTGGCCGCTGCCTGCAATCGAAAAACATGGAGCGTAACAAGGCAATAGAGATTTTATCACCAAACAGCTCTTCTAAATGGCGAAAAATCAGCTCTGGGGTGGACCGATCCTCAGGCTCCAAAATTACTACCTCTCGCCTAGCATCCCCTTCCAAGGCGCTTAACAAAAAATCACAACGTTGCTCACTAGTCCAAGCCTGAGCCCTCAACATAGCCTGAATTTGTTGTTTCCACTCCATAAAACTAGTGTTTGAACCCGTGCCCTTAAATTTTGGGACCCAAGGTGCACCTATAAAGAATGGAGTAGCCATTCCTGTCGGTCCAACCGAAGTCCCCTCAGTTGTCATGTCAACCCTGTCTAGTTCCAATACAATGGTCAAGATCCAGCCGACTTACGCCAAAATAAAGTGTCACAGGACACTCGGGATTTAAATTCAAGCAGTAGCCAACTACGCCACCTAGTGACTAAATATATGGGGCACTAGGACCCTAGCAACACTAAAAGCGACACAGGTTCGTAAATATGACCAGTTGGAACTCAGAACAGGCCGACCATGGCAAGAAAGGCAAACAATTGTACAATTTCAAAATAAACAATGTTTATTTATCCTTATAAAATCATTAAAATATAATACAATGTCTATAGTACCAAGGGTTACCAAAAATAAAAAAAACAAGGCACACACTAATTTACTAGTGCACAAAGTATCAAAAGAAAATACTAATAAAAACACCCACTAATTTGCTAGGGTGCAAAAGTATACAAAAGAAATAAATTTCAGGCCACCAAATCACAATAGCCACCACTGGATCCTCATCAACAGCTCCAGGAACAGGTGCAGCTAGTGTCCCCCCCACACTGGTGCCAAACTCTTCCCTGGATGTGGCAGGCACCCCCTGGAGGCAGAAAAAGCAACAGCACTGAGTGACTCACAATTATACAGTATACAAAACACCAACAGAAATTAGAATATACTTCTTTATAGTTAACTATATCAATCCATATATTTAAGAGCACGACCTATAGCCACAGTTTATTTAAAATGCAGCACCTGAAAATACCACTCACTCTATCATGGATATTTATATCAACAGAACAGGTGCAAAAGTCATAAACTACAAGTTGCAGACAATTACCAAATCTTGGGTTTATCTCCTTTTAAAAAACACAGATATCACTCTAGCAGAGAGAATATAAAGGTGCACTAGGGTCCCTAGACAGCAAGCGGGTCAAAAACCCTATTAGGCGATGTACCAATCATTAAAAGTGGTCCGGCTACTTCCCTTTTTAAAACTGCACTCTTCAGTTCCTGAGTCCACTCTCCAGCACAGCCTGCTTGTTCTACTAATGCATTTAATATTTATGGTTCCTCTTGGATCCTAGTCTCTGCTCTCCGCGTCTCTGCTCTCTCGGTGACTCCTGTAGTTCTCTTATGGCGCACTCCCTGTGGCTCCTGCAGCTCTCCTCTGCCGTCTCTCTGACTCCCTTCTGTGGCGCACTCCTTGTCTCTTGCCGTCCCGTCTGTCTCTGTGTCTCCGCTCTTTTATATCCATCAAACTCCTCCCTTAACTATCCAGAGCGAATCAATTGACAAGATCTATTAACGGTATTTGTACAAACTACATTTCCCAGCATCATTGCGGAAATTACATAAAACCTCCCACTGGAAGTGACGTCACTCGCTCTCAGCCCCTTCCCAGCCTAGACGCCATTTCATAGCAAGACACCAGGTAAGACCAAATTTAACAATGAAAAACGTGTACATACTATCATAATAATACAAATACAATACATGCAATTTACTCAAAGTAAAACAAAATCAAACTTAAAATAGCAAACCAATATAACATTTTATAAACGTGCGCAAAGCAACTCGCTCGATTAACTCGTGCAGTCTTACTATGTGTACCTCTGGCAGCTGTAAAACGGTTAACAACGTACAATCATATCATGAAAGTCTCCCAAACATTGATATATTATAGACGTTGTTGTTATTAACAATAAGATGGTTCCTGAACTTTCATTTCCTTTAATGTAAAACTAATACAGTGATCCTACGAGGTGCACTAAAATACCTATCATAAAAGTGCTAAACAAAAACAAATAAAATAAAATTGTAAACATTAAGTCACCCTGTGACACGAGTTCATGATGCCCATCGCTTTGGAAGAGATACCGGTGTCGGGTTGGACCTGCTTCAGCACTTTGTACACGCCAC